>AFQZ01001093.1:0-17239 GCA_000222935.2 Aciculosporium take MAFF-241224
ACAATACTTTATAATCCTTCTTACGTATTAATTCCTTAATCTTAAAGAATATCTCAAAGTACTTGTCAGACCTTAGGGGTAATCTTCTTAAAAATATTAGCATTCTATCCTTTAAAGTCTTCTTAGTATATAAACAGAAACCTAGTACCTTACTAGTTACTAAATTCATACTAGTTAATATAGTAGACAAATTTGTTATAAAGTTCAGAAGTTATAGCTTTTTTAGGGTTAATTTGTTTATTAGCTTTAGCCTATTTCTCTGTAAAGTAGTTAAAATACTTTTAAAGTTTTATAGGAAGGGAGTCTTAAATAGGTTAATTAGCTTTAGTAGTAGAAGTTAAAGCTATTTTTAGTGTTTTCTTTATAATAAACGGCAAAGAAGATACTTTAATTATAAACTAGTAGTAAATTAATAATAAGGGGTAAATTCTACAAAGAAACTTTCTTAATAATTATAAATGAGTAGTAAAAGTTAATAATAATAAAAAAAGTTACTTTTAGGTAGCACAAATAACGGATTCTATATAGTTAAGTAAATAAGTGCATTATATTAAAAGTTTGTCTCTTTTATTAATTCCTAGCTAATCTGTGGTTATAACAACCACTAATTAGTGCTGGTTTCATAGGGCATAATATGCTGCAGCAATAACGCAGGGGGGGGGGTAACAAAGGTCTAATTTTTATATGGTTATTATAATTATTTAAAGGGAAAAGAGGGGGACGATGCAGAAGTGTGGTATTATAGCCACAGTACTGCCCTAGGTCACATAACATAGTGATCTAGCTAATTAGGGCACATACATCGTGCGTATAACCCACAATTCCCGATCACTATTGTATATCCCTTCCATCCTCAAGACGAGCGATTCCAACAACTTGTGATGGATTCGAGCTTAAGGCTCGGATCTTTACAGTCGGAAGAATAACCACATTACAGAAGCCAGACTTTACAAGCTATATAAGCAATATAAGTTAGGTGTATATACTAACATACTCTAAGTTAGCCTCTTAACTTAAGCTTTACACTAGCTAATTAGACCTTATATGTATCTAGGTCTATCTTACTCTGGCCTCTTTACTTAGGCTATATAATAATAAATAGGATAAGCTATAAAGGCAGGAGTTTTAAAAGGATTATAGATCTTTTCTTTCTCTTCTCCCCTAAGAAGATTATTCTTATTTATAATTACTAATACTATAGTTACATATTAGCTAGACTATAATATATAATCTTCTTCCTTTTGTCTTTATTTTAGAAACCTTTATAGGTTTTATAAAGAGGTAACATTTAATATAAATAAAACACAACAGGGCATAATACAGCCTAATATAGCAGGCAATTCGGCAGGAATAGACGCCATATAGGAATTAATAAGGCTTTAACATATTATAGCTATATATAAGCAGATAAACCAGAATACTGCTAACTAAGTTATAACACTATCTAAGTAGCTTAGAATTACAACTACTTTGGCTACACCCTTTACCTAGGGTACAGGCGCCTTAGGCGCAGGCGGATAACATAAAGATCCTCTAATAAAGAAAAAACCTAAGAAAAAGCCCCTTAATATAGGTAACCTGTATAACGGAAATCGAATTAAATACCAGGCATAGCGCAACCTCTTAGCTCATAAACTATAAGCTAATAGCGACTTTATTAGGAGCGCTTAGGATAAATAGTATTTTATATATTAATATCTGTTAGCTAAGGTTAGGGCCTAGGTTGTTCTTTTCTTTAAGGCTAGAGAAACCCTTAGTTACTTCTTAGATAATTTTTTAGGATATCTTAACTCCTTATTTATAAACCCTTATTAATAGGAACATGTTATTACTAAACTTAACTAAGTAGAATAATACTTAAGCAAAAAATTTAATGATTTTTTTATCTGTTTTAAATAAAAATTAGTTCTTACTAGAGGATGTAAATAGGCAGATTCTATTAAATTATTAAAACTATACATAGCCTTAAATAAAAAGATATATAATTTCTATATAAGGCGGGATATCCCCTATACTAATTACAAACAGGCAGTAGTAAGACTTCAGGGTATTACCCTTAATATTAAGTCTTATAACCTAGAAGAATAATTAAAGACTAAATATAAAGGGCAAACTAGATTCCCTTTAGGCGTATCTTGTAAAAAGGACGGGGATATATAGATAATAAGAGTAAATATCATGTCTTCTACAGGGCACTAAAACGCAGGCAAAACCTGTGCTAAGTGGGTATTAGCAGAAACAATACAAGCCTGCAGAGATAATAACTAATATCTACATTATAGTACTACTAGCCACTAGGCAAAGGCTTGCTGCCTCCTTCTAGCGCATTGTCCGAATTCTAACATTTATATTATAGAAACAACAAGCCCCTAAGTAAAATCCAAAGTAAAAGAGGATTTAGAAAAAGATAGCCCCTAAGCTTAAGGCTTGGCAAGGGGGTAGAAAAAGGCAGAAAGCTGTCTTACTAAATACTACCCACAGGCAAAGGCACATATAAATAGATAAAGAAAAATATAAACTTAACTCCCTTTTTAATACCAGTTCTGTTTAATAAGAAAGCCTTTGCTAATGTATAAGTGAATAATAGTTATAATAGTTATACTGCTATAAGCAAATCCTTTATATAACACATAGGATTTCCTATAATTAATTTAGCCTAACTATAACAAATATAAACAGCCATGTCTATTAAGAAACAGGGCTAAGAGGGTTTCCATTAGAGTCCTATAAAGATATTAAGGTTTACCTAATTTATAGCTAATGTAAATGGATAGAGTTTCCTAGTTTCTATATATATAATACTAGGACTTACTTATTTATGTATCTTAGGGACCCCTTAGTTAAAACAATATAATATTAAAATTCACACTATATAAGAATCTCTTATAGTCTGCTCTTTAAGAAATCTTTAGGTTTAGGCAATAACCACAAGGAAAACTAATAATCTAATAACAGAAATATTAGGCTCTGTTTATAGGGAAATAGCATAATAAGTAGTAGTAAAGAAATAAACAGATATATAGTTCTTAGCTACTAGCTTACGGGATATAACCTTTATACTAATAGTTACACCTATAGCAGACCCTACTTAGGCCCTAATAGACCGCTTACCTAAGGAGCTCTAGGATTTCCTAGCCTTATTCAATAAAGAAAAGGCGAATGCATTGCTACTATACTAGGGGACTATAAACCATTATATTCAGCTGCAGAAAAACCCTAATAGGACAGAGCTAGAGCTCCCTTAGGCCCCCTTATATAATATGCCTTAGGAATAGCTTTTAGAAATTCAGAAATAAATCGTAAACCTTTAGGATAAAGGTTGGATTTAGGCAAGCTCTTTCTTAGCTAAGGCTCCAGTCCTGCTAGTTAAGAAAGCTAGGGGGGGTTAGCGGTTCTATATTAATTATTAAGCACTAAATAAAGTTATAGTTTAGGATAAATATCCTCTCCCCTTAATTAAGGAGACGCTCTGCTTTCTAGCTAGGGTAAGGTATTTTACTAAACTTAATGTCTATATAGCTTTTTATAAACTATAGGTTATATAAGGGGATAAAGGCCTAACTGCATTTTAGACTAGGTTTGGATTATTTAAGTGGCTGGTTTGCCTATTTAGTTTAGCTAGGGTGCCTGCTACTTTTTAGTATTATATTAATAATATATTAGGGGATATATTAGGAGATTATATAACAGCTTACCTGGATAACATCCTTATCTATTTTAGAGGTTTAAAGAAGGATTATATATAAAAAGTATAAGAAGTTCTATGCTATTTAAAACAAGCCAGGCTATATTTAGATATTAATAAATGTGCGTTTATGGTCTAAGAAGTAAAATACTTAGGATTTATTGTAGAAGCAGGAAAAGCTGTCTGTCCTAACCTAGAGAAGATTATAGCTATTTAGGACTGGGAATCACCCTAATTAGTACGTAGAGTAAGGAGTTTTTTAGGTTTTACGAACTTTTATTAGGAATTTATTAATAATTTCTCGGACCTGGCAGGGCCCCTTACTAACCTTACTAAGAAGGCAGCTAGGTTCTATTGGACTCCTGAACGTAAGAAGGCATTCTAGGCGCTTAAGACAGCTTTTATATCATCCCTAATTCTCACGTAATAGGACCCTAACCTAGAGACGCAAGTAAAAGCCAACTCTTCTAATAAGGCAATAGGCGGATGCCTTTTACAATGCAATTTAAAGGGTATATGGCGGCTTATTACATATTACTTAGCATAACTTACGGCAGTGCAACGGAACTATATAATTTATAATAAGGAGCTCTATAGTATTATTTCTTATCTTAAGGCATAGTCGGCAGAACTATAAAGTATGGCCTAACTGTTTATAATTCTTACTAACTATAAAAATTTAGAATATTTTACAGCCCCTTAAGAGATGTTAAAAAGGCAGGCAAAATAAGCTAAAATATTATCTCTTTTTAATTTTTACCTTTAATATTATCTAGGTACATAGGCAGGTAGGCTAGATGCTCTCTCTTAACAGGAGCAAGATTAAGGTTAGGAGAGCCGTCCTATAGGGTGCATTATACATCCGTTTTAAAGTCCAGACACAGGTAATACATCCCTAGGAGGAGTGTAAACGACAGCTAAGCTAGAGGAGGATAGTAACTAGGATAATAACAATTTAGATAAAACAATTACATAGGATGTTATTAGTACAGACTTAGCAGGGCTATTACTATAAGGTTCTAACCTTTTCTAGGATAAATACCTTTAGGATTTATAGAACTAGGGAGTTGCTATGGATGGCTTATATAGCATAAAATTAAGAGTAGTTTGAATAGCAGAGCAAAAATTTCCTGCCTCTATAGGGACTAAATCTTAAATAGCAGATTACATATTAAACGCCTAAGGAGCATTATAATTCTAGGGGCAGCTCTAGATTCCCTAATATAAGCCTCTTACTATATTGCTTATATAATGGGTTTATAACTTGCCTATATTAGGTTACCCAGGGAGGAATACTACTTTCTAGGCATTATAGAGAGACTATTACTAAGATAGAATGTTAAAAGACATAGCATAGTTTATATGGAATTACTACTGTTATAGTGGGAGGAAGAGTTAATAGCTTTAACAGGGGCTTTTAAAACCTATACTAGTAGTAAACCGTTACTAGTTATAGATATTAGTGGATTTTATAACTAATCTTCCTGTATATAACGAGGAGTTACTATGCTACCTAATAGTTATTACGGATTGCCTCTCTAAGTACATATAATTAGAGGTAATAACAAGTATAGCGGCCAAGGCGTGTATAGAACGCTTTAAACACTACTAGTAGCGATTTTATGGTTTTCCCTGCTAGATTATCTCTAACCGTAGATTGGATTAGCTTAGCTGTTTTTAGACTATACTTTATAAGAAGGTAGGTATAAAATAGCTATTATTTACATTATATTACCCTTAAATAGACAGTAGAACAAAATAAGTAAACTAAGAAATATAGGCAGTTCTCTAAGTAGTTATTGCCTTTTTACAACATAATTAGGCCGATTATCTCCTGGCTTGCTAAATAGCGCTTAATAACCAAACGTCTATAGTAACTAGGCTAAGCATAAACTAGGCGCTAAAGGGGTTTAATATTAAGCTAATTTAATAAGTATTAGATATAACTAAGAGTCTAACTTCACCTAAAGAGAGGGCTATATTATTCCTAGAATATCTCTAAGAGGAAATAACACTAGCCTAGGCAGCAATTAACTTTATATAATAATAATAACAGGATGTAGTAAATGCTTCCTAATAACTAGCAGAACAATACTAGGCAGGAGACTTTGTATAGTTAAATCTATACTATATTAAGACTAATCGCCCTAGCCGGAAACTTAACTAGGTTAAGGCAAAATATTAGGTTTTAAACATACTAATACTATTTACTATCTAACTTAATGTCCTACAGAGCATACACCCTGTCTTTTATATAGACTTAATAAAAAGGGCTATATCTGACCTGCTTTTATTATAATTACTAGCGGATTCTAGACTAGGGCTAACACTTTTATTATATAAAGACAATCCGGAGTTAGTAGAATATAAAGTAAAGGATATATTAGCAGTAAGAAACGCATAAGGTTATAGAAACTAATAGGATATACTAGTTAAATAGGTTAGGTATACCTAGCTAACATAAAAGCCCCTAGAAAGTTTCCTAGAGACAGCGGTACTAAAGAGATTTAAAGCATAATAGGGTGACATATACAGCCATAATGGGCCCAAACGGAGGGCAAACTAGATTTAATTTACAAAATTCTATAAAAATAAACTAAGTCCGAACCTATACATAAAAAAAAAAAAAAAAACAGCACATAGCTGTTATTACTTCTTTCGCTCTTTGGCCTTCTTACGGAGGCGCTTTCGCTTTGCTTTTTATGCTACTCGGACGTAATTCTCCTTCTCTTTAGCCTCTTAGACAGCGTTAGTTATAGTATTATTAATATCCCTATAGGAGCTATCTTTAGAGGGAGAAGGGGGGGTTAAGGGAGGATTAGGGGAATAAGAGGAATAGGGAGTTTTAATAAAACTCTTATCTCTAGAGGGAGGTTAGGGGGGGTGGTCCTAAGGGCAGGCTACTTAGATAAGGACGGGGATTAGTTAGCGAGAACCCTGGCATATTTTAGGAGGCAGTTGCTAGCTATAGTGCTCTTTATAAGAGTGGTTTAAAGTCGGCGCATCTTGACTAACAAATTAGTAGCCTATAGCATATTTATTAGCATTATAAAGGCAATAAGTATAGAGGGGGGACCAGAGGAGGCAGTAGGGAGGAGGCT
Source organism: Aciculosporium take MAFF-241224 (assembly GCA_000222935.2). NCBI lineage: Eukaryota > Fungi > Ascomycota > Sordariomycetes > Hypocreales > Clavicipitaceae > Aciculosporium > Aciculosporium take. Next base: position 6,787 of record AFQZ01001093.1, read on the forward strand.
TATAGTAGGAACAGTAGTAGGAGTAGTAGTATGGGCAGCCCTTAAAGCGTCCTTAAAATAATATTTAGTGCAAATAAATTCAGCTATAAGGATAGCCTAGGTAGCCCTATGCCTAGGCACTGTAGGCATAGCTAGGACTTTAATCGTATGCCTAGTGCTAGTAAGTTAGCGTATATCCTTAATAGTCTGCTATAACTTAGGGTTTATTAACAAAAGCTCCCTTTCTTAGAGATAACTCCTATAACTTACTTAATAAGCACAGCAGGTATAGCTGTAAGGGTTAGGGAGGCATTTAGCCTCCCTGTGGACACAAAGGTTATTTACACAATAAATGCAGAACGCTTTATACTTAGCGGCACTAGCGGCATCTTTATTATCTAAGTTGCCTATTATAGTAAGACTGCTATATATATGGTTTAGGGGGGGTAGCAGAGGAGCTCCTACTATAGCGGACATGCTTCTTATATTAAAACTATTAGTAACCAGACATTATAAATTATACTAGGGATATTTAACTTATATATAAATGGGTATAATATTATAGGAAAAAAGAAAACATTTTATAGGAAAAAGAAATAACTATATCCCTAAGACAGGCACAAACAAGAGAATTAATAAGAGTAAGACAGTTAATAAAGAAGGGATAATAAAAGGCAATGTAAGAAAATCCAGGGACTGGGTTTATATTATTATGCAGACGTTAGAAATACAGGGGGCTAGTGACCTATATCTGGTTAGCAAGACAACTAGTTAAAGGTAGGTTATATATTAAACTGGTGTCTATATATACCTAAGGGAGCTTAGGGAAAAATATAATAGAGAGGGGGGCTTATATTTTGTTGCTATTATGGCGTTTTAGTAGTAAGAAGGGGGCTATGTGATGGATTTAAGCTTAAGGCTTAGATCTTTATAGTTAGAAGAATGACTACATTATAGAAGCTAGACTTTACAAGCTATATAAACAATATGAGTTAGGCGCGCATACTAACATACTCTAAGTCGGCCTTTTAACTTAAGCTTTATGCTAGCTAATCAGACCTTATATGTATCTAGGTCTATCTTACTCTAGCCTTTTTACTTAGGCTATATAATAGTAAATAGGATAAGCTATAAAGGCAGGAGTTCTAGAAGGATTGCAGATCTTTTCTTTCTCTTCTCCCCTAAGAAGATTATTCTTATTTATAGTCACTAATACTACAGTCGCACATTAGCTAGACCATAACACAACTACTTATTATACTATTCCCTTATAAACAGAGCCTAATATTTCTATTATTAGATTATTAGTTTTCCTTATAGTTATTGCTTAAACCTAAAGATTTCTTAAAAAACAGACTATAAGAGATTCTTATATAGTGTGAATTTTAATATTATATTATTTTAACTAAGGGGTCCCTAAGATATATAAATAGGTAAGTCCTGGTATTATATATATAAAAACTAAGAAACTCTATCTATTTATATTAGCTATAAATCAGGTAAACCTTAATAATATTATAGGACCTTAATAGAAACCCTTTTAGCCCTGTTTCTTAATAGATATAGCTGTTTATATTTATTATTGCTGGTTTCACAGGGTGTGATTGCTGTAGCAATAACGGGGGGGGGTAACAATGGTCTGATTTCTATATATGGTTGTAATTATCTAAAGGGAAAAGAGGGGGATAATACAGAAGTATAGTGTTGTAGCCATAGTACTGCCCTAGGTTACATAACATAGTAATCTAGCCAATTAGGGCACGCGTATTATGCGTATAACCCATAATTCCCGGTTACTATTGTGTATCTCTTCCATTCTTAAGACAAGCAATTCCAATACTTGCAAACTCTCTCTTTATTAAAAAAGAGAAATCGCTCCAAAACACGTAAAAAATCCATAAAAATCAATAAATAAGCAAAAATCAATAACGTCATAATATATAAGAAATATTACCTAAATGAATAACTTTTCCCTAGTCTAGAGCATCCTTAAAGTCCCTTAATTAATTGCGTTCGGATTCATTGAATTTAAACTCTTTATTACGTGCTTAAGCAGCTTTAGCTTTAACGCTTAATACCAGTCTCTTTACCTAACCTTCTACTTAAATCCAAGCCTTATTCTTAGTTATAAAGGTCTTAAGGCTTTTATTTAGAGAAGCCTTTGTTATTATATTAGCAAGGTTATTATAGCTGTTGGTAGCGCTCAGGTTACAAGTATGCTGCAGCACAAATGTAGGGGGGGGGGTTTAATATTCAATTTATCTATATCTCTAAAAAAGGGGAAAAAGCAGGCTATAATGCGGAGGTGTAGTGTTGTGGCCACGGTACGGCCCCAGGTTACATAACCTGTAATCCAGCTAATTAGGGTGCATGCATTTTATGTGCAACTTATAATTCCTAGTTAATGCGGCATATCCCTTCTATTATCCATATAAGCGATTCTAACACTCGCAAATTCTCTCTCTGTTAAAGAAGAAGAGGAATCGCTCCAAAAAAAAATGCATAAAACGCCCCAAATAATCAGATATTAACAAATAAGTAATAAAGCAAAAACATCCTTCAAATGAATGACTTTTGTTAGTCCAGGCCGAATGGTTGTAGAGGCAAAGAGTGTTGGTGGGGGGGGGGGGGGGGCTAAAGAGTGTAATTCCCGCGTTTAATCCTACTAAATTGGGCGCTTATAATCGCGTTCGAATTCATCGAATTTGAGCTCTTTATCAGGCGCTTAATTTGTCGTTAGATTTAGTGAGAAATTAGGACTTTTTCATTCTTTAGCGGCTCTAGCAGCGGCTCCTGCAGTAATTCTCGCAACAGGTCTTTTAACCCATCCTTCTACACGGATTTAGGCTTTATTCTTTGTTACAAAGGTCTTAAGAGCTTTATTTAGTGAAGCTTTTATTATTACATCTGCAGGATTATCATTGCCATTAATCCAGCGTATCTCAGCCACTTCCCTCCTCTCATATAAAGCAAGAAAGAGTTGGTGCATATTATTGTCGGAATTTTCGGCTTGTTTAATCGGTTGGTGATGATATTTAAAGTAGTGCTTATTGCATAGGCAATGTCAACACCTTAAACCATCCTATATAGCTTAGAAGCTAATACACTTCTTGTAACTCTTTTTAATTTTATTAAGCTGTATATTATGATATTTCCTCTAAGGGTGAATTCAGAGGTATTGTTATTCTTCCTTTTATTGCCTAGGATGATTATATAGCCTAGTTAAGAGCTAAGGTCTTTATTGTTTGCAAAAGAACTATTAATAAAGACATAAAGAGCGGCGTTTTCTAGTAAGAGAGATATATATTAAAGTCTATGGTATTAATTGTCAATTTGCTATTAAAGTCTTTTATTAAGCCTTAAAACATTATTAGATTCTAGATATTAGACTTGGGCAGTAACAGAAAGATTATAAGATGCTTTAGGTTAATATATTAGAGCAATATACGCTCCTTATGCTTGCTATTTAACATATTTTGCTTGGTCGGTCGGGTTATTAACTTGTAATAGCTTCCTTCCTTATTCCTTTTATTATAAAAAGAAGGTGTTATTATTAACTTCGCTTAGAATGCAACTATTAAACATTAACGGTATTAAAATCGTCAACCTCTCTTTTAGCTTTACAAGGAATTTAGCGTTTTTCAACTTAACCTCTTTATAATCAAAAAACTTAGCATTACTAAGTCCTAAGGTATTATCAGTCTGCATTCTAATGATTCTAAAACACAAGCTTTTGCTAGATAAAATAAGAAGATAAGGGTTATATATAGAGGTTATTATCTATAGTCTCTAATAATAATAATTAAAATACGTCAACTACTAATGTATGCCAGCCTCTGCTATTCCGTATAGCAGCTTAATTACAACCATAATAACGTCTGGCGGGTAAAGGTGTGTAATTTATACTAGAAGCTTTGTAAGAATTATGCAATTAAGCTTCGTCTATAACTGCATATATGCTTAGGTAATATCCCTTAGCTAAACCATAATGCCTTCCTTTTTTAATAAGAGAGCAAGGGCAACGATAAGCCTTTAACTAGCTCTTTAAATTGTTAGGGACTGCATGAGAATAACCTCTTTCCTACGGTCGCTATAGCCTTAGATAATACATTATGACTTTTTATACAGGGAGTTAGTTGCCTTGCCTTTAACTTCTCTTACTATCCGTAAGCTAAAGAGTCTTTTGCCTCCATACCTTTACGGGTTAAATTTTATAAATTCGAATATATTCCTTGCTAGTAAAGCATTAATCTCTGCTTTGTTAGAGAGTTTAAAAGGTTTTCTGGGTATATTGATTTTTCCTTACACGCAAAGGTTAATTACAAGTTAAAAATCGGCCTTTTCTTTCTTAGTAAGAAAAGCCTCTGCTTAAGGGTGTTTCCAGGGTCTTCCATATCCTCTTTATAGTAGAGTTATTAGGTTATTTAGGGGGTTTTTATGATTTTTATTACCTTAAACCAGGTCTTCCTTATAAACCGGGTCTTCCTTATAAGAAGATTCCACCTCTGGCAAGGTTATATACGGTTTAATAACCGTAGACTGAAACTTTATAGGGCTATAAGGCATCTTAATAATATAAGTCTCTCCTTTTATTAAGAGAAGCTTATAAGGGCTAGTCTATCCGCCTTTTTTATAATAAACTCATACATTAGAATTTAAAGGAAGAGTGTGTATAAGCAGGGTTATTAGGCCGTTGCAGGTATTAAAAGTATTATAGACTTAGCGTCTTATAAGACTATGTCTTACTTTATCTATTACTTTTTAAAGTATCTTAGCTCTTTAGGTAACTATAAAGCTTAGGGGGGAATTATTCGTTATCCTTAAATAGGTTTTAAAGACTAAAAGGGTGGGAACAAGACTATTTAGACCAGCAGAGTTATTAACTGCTTTAACAGCCATTTAAAGTATCTGCTCTTTTAAGAGAAGACCGTTAGCTTCGGTCTTAATAATATTATATGCTCTGTAAAGAGGGGCATAATATCGCTTAAGTTTTCTAATACTATTATAAGCCTTAACAGGGACTTTGTTAATATTAATTAATAATAGTCAAGCTAAATGCCTAAATTTGCTAGAAGTAAAGTTTCTTCCGGCATTATAGACTATCTAGTCTAAGGGTCTAAGATATATGTTAATCCAGCACTCTTTAAGGGCATTCCAGATATCTTAAGCTTTCTGTTATTAAGGTATAAGAAAGCAGGCAGCTTAAAATAATATTGCTAAATCTATAACATGTAGGACCGGCTTCTTGTTAATTTACATAATATTAACAAGGACCTTGTAGTTAAATTCAATATTGTCTTTAAGAGTGAATTTAAATCTACTTAGAGCTTTTGCGTTTATCTGGCATTGATGGTAAGTATGCGTGATTTTCCCTATATTAGCCTTATTAAATTCTTCACTAGCCCTGGCAAGAAGGTTATTTAATTAGTTGATTAACAGATAACTAAATCGGCAATAAAGTTAATGGATTTTGGCTTTAAAAAGCATAAAGATAGCAGGTTCTTAAGAACTAGCTGTTTACTAAGGATGTCCTTATTTCCTAATAATGGGTACCTTTTTGTCTCCTTAGATTAGAAGATTCTTAAGATTGTTAAGTTTAACACTTATTTTATCTATGTTTATAATAGAATATAAAAACAGTATAGCATTATTAAGCATATAAAAAGGTATTATGCTAAAAATCGTCAGAAGCTTTAAAATACTAGTTAAAGTTACAGTACCGGCTCTAAAGGTGATAGTCCTTTAGTCAGAGGAATGCTTAATTATAAGGTTCTTTATAATTTTCATTAAAGCATTAACTTAGCCTTAGCTAGCAGTTAAAATTCCTAATGCTTCTGTATTTAGGAGTATACTATAAAATATATCCGCTGTATATCTTGTATCTATAAGATACACGTGTTATTAAGGTTGTTTATTAGTATTATAGTTATAAGGGTTTTTAAGAAATAAGGCATGTTTAAAAGCATTATCCTGTAAGAAGTTTACGGTTAATTAGGAAAAGAGTAGGGGATTTGATGCTTGCATAAAGAATGTTATAAAGGAGAGAGTATTATAAGCCTCTTTATTATCTGGTTCCTCTTTTTCATTAGTAGTAAGAAAAGCGGCATTCTAAGCAGCTTTTTTATATTCGTTCTCACTGCTATCATTAGTAGCAGTAAGTTAGGCCATTTTGCCTTCGTAGGCCTGTAGGAATGCATGGTATTAGCGTTTAGAGGGTGGTTTTTAGTGTTTTCTATTATTTTACTAAGTTGCTTTTGCTTTCTTCTGCTTAGAGGCAGGATAGTTAGTTAACTAGTATCCTTCTTTATAGCAGATAAAGCATTTTTTTAAGCTCGCTCTGGCTTGAGGTTTTTTATAATATATAGCTTATGAATAGCATTGGTCTATAAACATTACTATATTAGTGTTTTAGTCTGTAAACTGGGCGATAAGGGCAGTCGAATTATTATTAGTAGTTGTTAGTAACTGACTTATAGAGGTTAGTGGTATATCCATTGCTAAGAGGTAATTTCGAAGATTACTAACAAATCCTTTAAAGGTTGGCACATTCCTAAATTTAGTATTGTAAAAATCGTTGTTATTTTCTATTGCTTATTGTACTTAATAAAGAAGAATTATATCTTGTTTAAGAGGGTTATAAAGGCTATTAAATATCTTTATAAGTTAGTTAAGAAGAATTTTTAAGCATTCTAACTTATTTTTTATTGGATGTTCTATAATGATATAGCGAAGGCATAGATTGGCAAATTGTGTTTTATAGAAGCTCTTATTCTTAGGTGTTTTAAAGTGATTTCTAATGTTCTGAGTCATCTCCTTAAATAGGATTGTCTTTGCTCTAAAGTATTTAAGGAAGTATATATAGGCTTTACCTTAAAGTATAATAAGGAAGGCTTTTAGGTAAAGTAAGGGGGAAACTCCTGCTTAAGAACATTTCTCTTTAAAATATAGTAACTTTTTATTAATAAAGTTATATACTTCTTTAGAATATTATTCTTCTTTTTAGTAAAGTCTTTTAAGAGTATTAAGGGCTTTTCAATTGCTATTAGAAAGTGTTCTGGTTAGGGTTTGTAGTTCTGGGGGAGGGTCTTTAGTTAAATAAAAATCTTTATTATTAGAGTTCTTATTATTAGAAAGTTTAAGTCGTTAAATCTCTTTTCCTTTCCTAGTTGCTTTTTCTAGTAAAGGTTTGTATTCTATGTTAGGGTTAATGTTTAAGATATTAATAAGATCTTTAGAGACATTTAATCTTAATCCTCTGGCTGTTTCAACACTATTATTATTAAGGTAATTACAAAGGGTATACTTAAGGTTGTTATTGATTTTATTAAAAGTATTCTTTATCTAATTTTCATAATCTTGCTAGAAGTTAATAAGGAGATTATGCCCTTTTCCTTTATTAAGAATGTAGTAGTTAATTATATATATAATACGGTTATTAATCTGTTGTTTAGTAGCTGTATTAACATTAATGTTATTAACTAACTTAGTCTAATTAAAGAATAGAATTAAATAGTGCTTATAAAGTTTTTAGGGTAGGGTACTCTTTAGAAGTTCTCTTCTATAAACATCCTTTTAAAGTTATTTATTAAAATCATCTATTTTTCCTTAGCTTAAAGACATGTTAGTATTTTAGGCTTTATGTTCAGTACTAATTAAAGCGGTTAGTGTTAGTTTTCTGTAAATAATAGTGAAGATCTAGTTTTAATTATGGACAAGTAATAGTTAATAATAAGAGAGAAGATCTATAAGAGTTAAGTCTTCTTATGATTATAAACGATTTAATAGTTAATAATTTAAAGAAATAATCCTTCGGTTAGTATAACATCGGAATTTCTTATAGTTATGTAAGTAAAAGCGTTTAGACAAGTCTCTTCTAGGTATAACCTAATAAATCTGTAGTTATTAGCAACTACTAATTAGTATTAGTAGCGCTTAGGTTACAAGTATGCTGCAGCATAAATATAGGGGGGGGGTTTAATATTTAATTTATCTATATCTCTAAAAGAAGGGAAGAAGCAGGCTACAATGTGGAGGTGTAGTGTTGTGGCCACAGTACGGCCCCAGGTTACATAACCTGTAATCCAGCCAATTAGGGTGCGTGCATTCTGTGTGCAACTTACAATTCCTAGTCAATGCGGCGTATCCCTTCCATCATCCATATGAGCGATTCCGACAATAGCTATTTATCTATTAGATTTCCGCGATTTCCCTTTGCTTATATAACTGTCGTAGTGCTATAATGTTAATCATAAGCCTTTTCTCCTTTATAGTGCCTAATTTAATAATACACTTATATAATAAAAAAGAGTTAGTATATATTATAATTAGGATGTTTAGCTTGTTTAATTAATTAGTAATAATCCTTAAAGTTGTACTTATTATATAAGTAATATTAACTTCTTAGACTATTTTATATAGCTCTAATACTAAGGCGCTTCTTATAACTCTTTTAGATTTTATAGAGCTATAGGTCACAATATTGCCTATAAGCGTGAATTTAGAGGCATTAATGTTCTTTTCTTTATTTCTAAGAATAATTACATAGCTAAGTTGTAAGCTAAGGTCTTTGTTATTAGTAAAGGAGTTATTAATAAAAACATAAAGAAAGGCATTTTCTAGTAAGAAAGGCATATAGCGAAGTCCGCGAGTCTAATTGTTAATTTGCCACTTAAGCCTCTTGTTAAGCTTTATTATATTGTTAGGTTCTAGTTGTTAACTTTAGGTAGTAATAGAAAGATTGTAAAAGGCTTTGGGTTGGCAGATAAGAGCAATATATGCACCTTAAGCCCTTTGCTTAACATATTAAGCTTAATTATCCTAGTTAACTTCTAACAACTTCTTTCCTTATGCCTTTTGCTATAGGAAGAAGGTATTATTGTTAGCTTTGCTTAAAATGCAACTATTAAACATTAATGGTATTGATTTCTCTAGGCATTGCTTTAGCTTTGCAAGAAATCCAGCATTTTTTAACTTAACTTCTTTACAATTAAAGAATTTAGTATTACTAAGGCCTAATGTATTATTAGTCTACATTCTAATAAGTCTAAAATAAGAGCTTTCCTTTAAAGAAATAAGTAGACATAGGTCGTAGGTGGAAGTAATTATTTAGAGTTTTTAGCGATAATAATTAAAATACATTAACTACTAATGCGTGCCTGCTTCCGCGATTTTATAAAGCGGCTTTATCATAACTATAATAACATCTAGCGGGTAGAGGTGTGCAATTTATGCTAAAAGCTTTACAAGGATTATACAATTAAGCTTTATTTATAACTGTATGTATGCTTAAGTAATATCCCTTAACCAAGCCATAATGCCTTCTCTTTTTAATAATAAAGCAAGAGTAATGATAAGCCTCTAGCTAGCTCTTTAAATTATTAGGAACTACATAAGGATAACCTCTTTCCCACGGTTGCTATAGCCTTAAATAATATATTGCGATTTTTTATATAGGGAATTAGTTGCTTTGCCCTTAATCTTATATACTATTTATAAACTAAAGAGTCTCTTGCTTTTATGCTTTTAAGGGTTAAATTAAATAAATTTAAACACATTTCTTACTAGTCAAGCGTTAATCTCGGCCTTATTAGAGAGTTTAAATGGTTCTCTAGGCATGGTTATCTTTCCTTGTGCGCAGAGGTTAATTATAAGTTAAAAATCTGCCTTTTCTTTCTCTATAAGGAAAGCTTCTAGTTAAGGGTATTTCCAAGGTCTTCCACAGCCTCTTTGTATTAGATTTATAGGGTTATCAGGGGGAGTCTTATAAATAATTTCATTAATCTCAGCGTTTTCCTGATTAGGGTTGTTTAGGCATAGGCCTTGCCCTTCTTAGGAAGTTAAAGCTATTCCCATAGCTTCCTTATTTTAAGCTTAGTTATCCTTATAAAAAGTCTCTGCTTCTAGTAAAGTAATGTATGGCTTAACAACTATAGATTAAAACTTTATAGGGCTATAAGGCATCTTAATAATATAAGTCTCTCCTTTTATTAAAAGAAGCTTATATAGGCTAGTCTATTTACCTTTCTTATAATAAACTTATATATTAGAGTTTAAGGGGAGATTATATGTTAGCAGGGCTATTAGGCTATTTTGAGTGTTAAGGGCATCATTAACTTAATGCCTTATAAGGCTGTGCCTTGCTTTGTTTATTACTTTTTAAAGCATCTTAGCTCTCTAAGTAACTTTAAGGCTTAGGGGAGAATTATTTATTATCCTTAGATATATTCTAAAGACTAAGAGGGTTAGGATAAGGCCATTTAGGCCGGCGGAGTCATTAACTACTTTAATAGCCATCTAAAGTATCTGCTTTTTTAAGAGAAGACTATAAGCTTTAGTCTTAATAATATTATATACTCTTTAAAAAGGGGCATAATATTGTTTAAGTTTTCTAATACTGTTGTATGCTTTAACAAGGACTTTGTTAATATTAATTAACAATAGTCAAGCTAAATGCCTGAATTTACTAATGTTAAGC
>AFQZ01001092.1:0-17241 GCA_000222935.2 Aciculosporium take MAFF-241224
CGACGACGATAGGTCAAAGACCATTTCGGGCGCTGCCAGGACAGAAGCTCGCCGCTGCGGGTGCGGGTGCGGGTGCTGATGCCGATACTCAAGCTGAAGCTGATGTTGTTGCTGAAGCTGAAGCTGAGTTTGATTCTGTTGCTGTTGCGCATCAAACAGGGCATTGCCGTTCTTCTTCAATTCCGACTCGTGGCCGTCTTGCACGGAAAAGACGTCCAATGAGCCCGAGAAGGTCGTATTGGGACCCAAGCTGAATGCCGGGTTCAGCGGCACCTTGACGCGAGGTTCCAGCTTGTATTCGCATGGAACAGACCGACCAAGACATCTACTACCTGTGCATTCAGCCCATTTGTCAGCCTTGTGCCGGGGCTGCCGAGGACTGAAATTTTGCAGGCGTCTTTTTCAAAACCGCCCCGCGCTTGTCCATCTCCCGAAAAATACAGGGGAACACGACGTACATGACGGCTTATCATAGTCGCATTTCACCTTGAACGAAATACACCGCTCACACGACCTCTTCTTGGTCGGTATAATCTTGCCTATCGACTTTTCACACCGCCGTCTGTGTCGTTCCCTCAGGTCTCCTGTCCCATCATCCGAATTAGCCACTTTGCTCTCGGATGTTGATCCCGGCGGGCATGGAGCCATTGAAACTCGCCAGAAGATGCGAAACAGACGAGAGATGAGGAGGGTGAAGAAGGAGAAGATATATATAAATAAATATATATATATATATATATAGACACATTTATATATATATACATATACACACATACAAAAGGCAGGAAATCAAAGAAAAAACCCACTTCGGCTGAATTGTTTGAGACAAATGTGACAAACGTGAACGTCTCCTGTGTCTAATTGCGCCGTTGACACGGGCCGTGCGTGGAACGGATTGACCACCATCGTGACCGCTATGTAAACGACAAGCAGGAAATTCCAAATTGACAAACGCTGCCAACAAACTCGACGTCGTCCTGCACGGCCTGGTGGCTGATTGCGGAAGATGAGGACGAAATCTTCTTAGTGCGGCTCCTGCATCTCAGAAAACGTGTGACGGCGGAAAGAAACAAAGAGCCAGGAACAGAGCGAGGGTTCACTCGAGGTTATATCTCTTCAGCCGAACCTTGGCATTGAACAAGAGAGAGAGAGAGAGAGGAAGCGACAGCAGGCCTAATGGCACGTGTCATGGAATCCCTGCCAATAAATGCTCCCACTCCCCAATGCTCTCTTCTCTGCCGATCTGGTCCAATAACCGAGCATGCAAATGTATAGCATGGATTTAAAGAAAATAAAAAGAAATGTGACAAAATGGACGGATTCGAATTGTGAGTAAAAGGACTGAAAAGTATTCAAAATAGGGAAAAAGTGGGAATCGCCAGAGGGTGGGATTGATGCTACTTATTTGAAGGTTCTGCGGGAACTTGGAAAAAAAAAGAAAATCACGCCTTGACACCTCGTGCCTACAATTGATTGACTGCGGCCATAAATAAGGCTACGTTCATGCAGCCTGGCCCAGCTTCATCGAAATTGGTCCATGACCCTTGTCATTACGGATAACTTAATACGGCGTGACTGACATTTTGCCTCGCGCCGAGTACAATCCTTCCTGAAACCATGACGCCAGTTTCTCAGTCTCGGCAAGATGGAAAGACGCCAAAGTGTAAAAGAAACCAAAAAATGAAAGTAAAATGAAAGTAAAATCATAACTAAAATCATAACTAAAATCATAAATGTAAAAAAAGTATACCGGCATCAGTGTTTGGCACCAGTATGGCCATGTCCTGGGCTTGCTTGGCGGCGTCCCGATGCCATCACCCAAGCGAGGAGGCAGTTGGGGTTAACGGGAGGGAATGAGTAGTCCGAATACTTGCCTTGGGTGACTGCAGTACATCTCACAAGTATGCTCAAACATACAACAGACAATGTACACAAAAAGCGAGAGGAAGAGAAAGAAAGAAAACCGGGGGAGGAAAAAAAAAAGAAAAAAAAAAAAGGGGGGGGGGGGGGGGTGGTCGAGTACTCGCTTGCACCACGAGCAGAAAGGCATGCTTGTATTGTGGGCGTTTTCTCATTCTAGCCCTTTATTCTGGTCTTGTGCTTGCTTGTCTGGCACTTCACCGCGCTGTTCTGTCTTATCTGGTCTTGCCAGTGTTCTTAAAGAGAAGCGCCATGTCATGTCTGTTTGAGATGGGAGTGAGCACTACTGAAGCGCGCCTGCAGCAGGTATCTGACTCTCTTGGTGAGCCATGGGGTGGTATTAGCTTGTCATGGAGCTGGTTTCTAGTCAGTCGCCGGTTTTTTTTCTTTTTTTCTTTTTTTCTTTTTTTTTTTCTTTTTTTTTTAAAAAAAAGCCAAGACACGCCAGTTCATTGCTCTGCTCTCATCGGGAACATCTTACTCTTTGACTTTTGCCAAGACATGGAAAAGTGATTTGAGGAGCATCTCCCCGAAACCAGCGGGACATGAGCAGACCATTTTCAAACGAAGAAAAAATTACTAAAATGAAGAAGAAAAAAGATGAAGGAGCACTCACGAAACGATTCAAACATGTTCACGTGGGAGCAGCCTTTGTGCTTTGCCAACCAGAATCGACATAATCTACCACCTACCAGCCGCCACTGTCCAAGGAACAGAGAAAAATGGCACCAAACCTGTCGGACAGATCAATGATCTCCTTTCCTTGCCCTTGCCCTTGCGGAAGCAGGCTCTTTCAGGGATCAATGACACAACAAGAGAGCGAGAAAAGAGTGAGCACCGCGCAGCGTGGGTGTGGGCGGGATCATGATGAGTTGATGACGGCCCGCAGATCGCATCGAAATGCCGGCCATTTTGCCGCCATCCGTAATATGCATATTCCATTATAGTTGCGGCCAACGGCAATGCCGTGACGGACGGGTTCTTCGGACTTTGGCATGAGCGTTTGGCTGTTTGCAGCTATTCGTAACGGCATTTGAGCCAAACAAATCAAGGTTGCCATGTAGCGCTTGCTGTCCCGTATCCTTCCGCCCGCAGCCCTTCCGCAAGATCGACAGGAAAAGTTCCATGATGCTGGTCGTCTTGAAGAGACAAGGCCAAGTTGATTTAAAGTGGGTGTGGCGGGAGGCAAGTGGGCTGGCCACACCACGGCGGACCCATGCCCTGCCTGTTGACTCGTTGAGCTGCAGATTTGGGTGAAATGCTAAATAAAAAAGGCCAGTGACAAAAAAAAAAGGGCTTGCTCAATGTACATGTTGCACGTCCGGTGGTCGGCCACCTGTCATCGAATGAACCTCGTTGGAAATGTCCCTTTTGGTGTTGAATCTGCCATGGTCTTTTTTGATCTCCCGCCCGTCCACAGCTGGCAGACGGAGCGCAGACAAAGGACCGGAGCTGAATCGAGAAAAAATTGCGACAGAAGCCGACCACTTTGAGGCGACGCGGCATGCATGCCTATCAGGCCGAGGGCCAGGCCAGGAACGAAAGAATGGGTTTAGAGGCCGTCGTCAAATTGGCCGTATGATTAACTGTAACCAGACTGCCTCAGCAAAGTATGTTTGTGACGCCACCATACGCGACGTTTCAGCTGACCGGGCTACTTACTTCCTTCTACAACACATACCTGGTACGACGTATGTACACAAGTAGGTACCTAAAGTAGGTAGGTTAGGTACTTGGTAAGGTATAGTAGAAGTAGGTAAGTAGGTACCTGCTGGACGTAGCTGCGTCGGAGCCGAGTATTGCCTGCCGGCGCCAGGTCTATGTGTTTATCCGGCCACACTGGCGTAATTGTTTCTGTCTCGAAAGATGGCTTGTAACGATGATGTGCGAACTGGTGGCGGGAAAAAGGGCTGGAGTCTGGCCCGCGCAATCCAAGACGAAAACGAGAAGCCCCAGTCATTTTCGTACCCGCAACCACCACGCTGCCAAGCCATCAGCCATCAACTCTATCGGCCATCAGTCATCAGTAAAGACCGATTATGTCGGCGAGAGTTTGGCGAGCCATGCTTGCTTTCGTCCACCGTCCCCACCGCCAAGGCAAGACAACACCCAACGGTCCTGGCACTGTCAGAAGAGTGAAGCGCCATAGATGGGTGGGCAAAGGTCTCACGCATGGCCTGAAGTCTTGATCACCAGGTTCCAGGGCGGGCCAAGCACAAGAGGACCCTGACGGACGCATTGCCTGTTTCCGGCAACCAACCAGGTTTGATCTGGTGCACCACGTCCCCTCCGGTGTCTGCGTGTCTGCGTGTCTGCGTGTCTGCGTGTCTGCGTGTCTACCCCCCGATGTTCTGCGCTTGCCGTCAAAATAGACACCGAGACCCGACCTGCGGACCGTAGACCCTTTCCCCCACCGAGGATGCATGTTTCGAAACCGCCTAAATCGGATGCCCGTATTACTGTGCGATGCCCACATCCACCACCACAAGGTTGCCCAAGGTAGGTAGGTAGGCACAGCAGGTAGGTAGGCACAGCAGGTAGGTAGGCACAGTAGGTAGGTAGGCACAGTAGGTAGGTAGGTACCGCTGGTAGGGTTCCCGTCTTGGAATCGGGCGTCTTCTGACGTTGGTGCTTGGGCAATGGGCGCTTGTTGATTGACCTGCGGTGCACACCAGAATCGAGTGTAGATTCCAGCCCAGGAAAAACTTTGGTCTTGGCCGGGGGAAAGGTCGCCAACGGAAGGAGCGCCAACAGCGGGCTGGGTTGGGGACGCGCTTTCCCAACACGTGTTGCATCGCCGTGGGACTGCGATACTTCCTTCGTATTCATATCCGAATCTCCCGGTTTGCCGCACCTCAGCTCATGCTGGGGCAGACCTGTTGCGAATGCCGATCCGGGACGTCCCTATAACCACTCCACCGCCAGCACCCGGCACAAGTCCATGCTTGCTGCTTCTCCTCCGCCTTCTCCGCACACTACTACTCCTGCGTCCTACATCACGCTCTGCATGCCGCCAAGATCAATGCAGCGATAAGCTCTGCTACCATGGGCGGACACATTCGCAGGATTGCGTAATCCGTCTCGCGAGCTTGGATGTACTCGATTCCAACCTTGACTGCCATGCTACCGCTGTTGTTGACCGCAAATCAGCAGTCTCGACGTGTTCATTCCGCTGTGAAGCCTGCTCCACAAAGAATGGCGGAAATAACAAAGAATCCCTGCCCATACGGGCAGGACTCTGGGCAACCTAGTCCTCTACCCACACGACAGGCATCATCATGTCGAGGACTGCTGAGAAGTATAAAAAAAAAAAAAAGAAGAAAAAATTAAAAAAGAAGAAAAAATTAAATCAAGTCAAGTTCAATAAAATTATATAAATGAAATGAAATGAAATCAATTGATTGATTGATTAAATTTATTTAAATTTAATTAAATTAAAAAAATGAACAGTAAAAATTAAAAGGTACCGAATAAAAAAAAACCCTTACATTCGGTTTGCCCGGAGACCACACTCACAGTATGTTGTCATTTGTCCTCGTTGGCATGTCTGCTCGTCCGAGCAGTCCACAGGCGTCCAAAATAACTTGCCTTTCCCGTGTCCATTATGCCCATCAGCTTGTGTCAATACATACTTCGTACATCTGTGCGAGTGCATGAAATCCACTTTGAGGTAAGGGCACCCATGGTTCAGAAAGGGAACCCACGGGCTGAGGGTCGCATGCTAGATCTCGAGACAGTCCCATGGCCTCAAAAAGCAGTCACGTACATGATGGAGATCGATGAAGGCCTAGAGGCCACGAACCACATCTACACCCGTTGAGCCGAGTACCAACATGACCCGCCAACTGGCTACTCAGGCATAGATGCGGCTAGATACGAATTCCCTCCATGTAGCTTGGGATTTTGTGGCTCTAGTCGAACAGAACAGCCCGTTTTTTGAGCCGTAGGCGTTCACCTTTTTGCCCGAAACTCAAGCCCCGCAAGTCGAGATATGATCCATGAGTTTGAGCTAACAAATAAACCACCGGTTCTCCGACTTGATGACTTTGAAGCCGGTATCCAAAACGTGGAGCAAAGAACGCCCGTTTGACAGTTTGACAGTTTGACAGTTTGACAGTCTGACAGTCTGACAGTCTGACAGTCTGACAGTCTGACAGTCTGACAGTCTGACAGTCTGACAGTTTGACAGTCTGACAGTTTGACAGTCTGACGGGAACAAGGGTTGCAACTCGGGGAATCTGCCTCAGTCCCACCCGAATAGAAGACATGATTAACACCAAGCCGACCCCTTAGTCTACTCTGGACTCTGCGACCACCGTATTCATTTGGACGCTCACCTCGGCACCCGCTCAGGAGACTGGTGCGGGCACACGTCCGCATATCGATACAAGATGTAGTTGCCAACTGACGTACCATGGTAACCAATTTGAACTGTCAACAAGTGCTTGCAGGGCAAACAAACAAAGAGACAATAACTTGCGTGCGATGAGAATCGACGTCATCTTAATTCATATCCTTCAAGCCAGCCAATTTCTGTTCCACGTCTGGATCCTCGAGAGATGCACCGTTATGTCATGCGGACATGAAGGCTGAAGGGAGCACATACATACATGCCGTGTCCCGTTGTAGCCCGACAAGATATGAAACGGCGAGCCCCTAAAACGTCATTCACAAAGGTAGACAGCAGCTGCGCGATCAAGGACTCGACCGCAGGATATCCAAGCGCGGGGTTGCAAGATGACCAGCCGTTCTCTTCAGCGAAGGGGGTCCACCCTCTGGCCAAAGATCAACGGGAACTTTTGCCGCGTTGATCAAGCCACCACCTACCTGAACACATATGCGACGGTCTGGTTCGCTTGATATGTCCACGTCGGCCATCTACAGCCAGGGCCACGAAGTTCTTGTTGCTCGCGTTCCGGCTTGTGACATCAGGCTCAAGGGACATATATGGAGGCGTCTTAAACATTGATTGGGAAGGGTTTGGGACAAACGGGTAGGACGGGGGCCGAGTTGATGGTCCTTTGCTGCAGAGACTTGAATGCGGAATTTATCCAACTCCAACGGTTGTCGACGAATGCTCGCGTAACGGCCATACCCGGGGGCCAGCCGCCTTTAGCGTCGTTGGGAATACCAAGCTCGCTGGGATGAGCCCTGTCCGAGTGCGCCACCTCGTGTCTGTCGACGTCCTGTCTGGCCTTTTCCCATTGGCGTCGACAAAGTGGCAACCAGCTTCGTTGTACCACGATCCCAGCACTTAAGAAGAGTCCCGCGTCAAGCGATTCGGAGTACAGACGACGTTGAGTCGTAGATTGACACTCAGGGTTCAGGGTACAGAGATAACTGGCGCAACGGGAGCATTGACTTCTGCGGGTCAGGGGCCTATTCGGAAATCTGCAGCTGCCGTGGTATGGATTCATGATTTGCCCATCTTGGGTTTTCAACACAGACTTCATCGCTAAAACCATCAGGCTGCTGTAAACAGGATGCGGCGTGAGGGCCGACAGCATGGGGAACGCAGGGGATAACAAGATTCTCCGAAAGCACTGACCTCGTCCACAAACTCAGAATATGGGTATATAGAACAAAGGAAAAATGAGCGTACACTTTGTATCATTGGGCGGCACATGATATCGACCATAGAAGATGTGTTGGGGATGGCGGGTACTCGGGTGTGTCCATCCATCATATACACCAGCATATGGCGTTGTATTTCCTGCAACGGCGTTGCCAATAGCAAGTTTCGGTTCATCCACCACGGGGCTGTCTCTTGACAGAAAGCCCCTGCCCGCTTGATCATTATTTCCATTGAAGGTGAGGGTGAAGGGTCAAGGTCTTGGCCTGGTTTCGGACCCTGGCGTCTGCTTCCTCCACCAGGGTGCGCAAACTGAACAGGGCTCTCGCGGCAATGTCTCTCCAGATGCCCTGGAAACGGTGCCCATCAGAAATGGTGTCAGATATCAGAGTAACCGTTCCAGGAGTGCTGGATTCCGTCTTTGCTGAGCGCTTGGCGCCAACTGCGAAGACTGCGGGGCGAGAGTAATGCGGCTTTGCAACCTCCCGTGAGATGGCTGCTGGCCGCGGATCTTGGAAACATGGGCAGATTTATCAAGGCCGAAAGCTCCTCCACCGTGAAGTAGAAGCAGGCTGAGGCGATCCACGAGCCTGGCTGCTGCATCGAGATGTCTCCTAGTCTGCCAATCCTGTTGTCGTCTTCGGTGTCTCGATTATGGAACAGGGTGAAACAGGCAGCCCTGGAACGGGAAGGTGCGATGCGGGTGAGTCTGACCAGTGCACAGTGCGGGTGTCTTGTCCATGGATGTCGGCTCTCGCGCTCATTTTCCGGGTTCAAGGCGAGCAGATGCGCTCGCAACTTGTCGCAACGAGCCAAACGCCACCAGACGCCAGACGCCTGAACCAGCATGATTACGAAAACTTGAGCTCAAGAACGAAGTCTGGGGTTATGATGGCATCGGCTCTCCCCCGTTCCAATCCAACTACGCATGTATATCATCTTGCTCCGGATGGTATCCTTCACCTAGCATGACACAGGACGAGCATGACCAGTTGCTTGGCATACTTGACGCTTTGCCACGTCTGATGACTTGAACGTGGCATTATGGTCCCGTCACCGTGCCTTTCGACTTCGGACTCCCCGCCGCGGGCTAGCTATCCTTGATCCTCATCATCCTGCTCCAGGATCCATCCTCGACTATGCATCACCAATCGCATCTACGCCATCGCATCCCACCTACATACCCTCATCGTTCGACACACGATTGACGTGACCCCGTCCAAAACTCTTCATCTTGGGTCATGTTTTTGACGCGTTGTTGCTATAATAGGCTAAATATTAAAGTCCCATTCAGCTGTTTGACTCGTCAAGTGGTCGCCCACGAACGGAAGCAGAGGACATGTATTGTTCTGTACTGTACATACATACACTATCTGAAACTGGCAGACGGAAGTCGGTCACCGGCTTTGAAAACGACTGCTCGGTCGGCTACATTGTACTCCGCATTTCCGTTTCCCCCCTCTCCGGGGCCGCAACCGAGGCATTGAATGCCACCAGTTTCATTGCATCATGTACCCCGTCCGCCAATGTCACCATTTTCTAAAGGGGGGGCAACCTATAGGACACATTTTCCAGACTCCTAACAGATTGCGTGGGTGAGTGGGATGCGATGTGGTGAGTTTCGGATCTGAACGACAGGCTAACAAAACTTGCAAAGAGCGAGGTCAAAGGCAGCCAGCGCGGGTGTTGGTATGCGAAAGTACGTCCCGAAATGAAACCCGTCTCTTCTCAGATTGACACCCGTCTGCTTCTTGCACGTCTTTCATCTGATCAAGCATCGCCTCCTCTTGCAGCCGCTGCGCCTCAGCCTTGTGTCTCGCTTCTTGTAGCAGTGTTACGAAATGCCACTTCCCAAAGGAACAATTCTGCCCTGATGGATGTCCAGTACGTGAGTTGCCTCGATCCGCGCCGATAGTTGCCGGCACGGCCGCCACTGATGCAACAGTAAATGAGGATAACCGCCGCGAGGACCCGCTGCCTCATAACAAACTTTATTGCTTGCATTCATGCTTCGTGATGGTGCCCAGACACAATAGACAAATGCGGCAATCCAGTGAATCCGCCGTCCAGGGTGGACAAGCTGAGAACTTTCACCCGCATAAGATCATCTTGCATACTTTTTTTTACCTACACATGTACATTGTATGTATGTATGTACATGTGTTTATGCTATGCTTGTCTTGAAGCGTCGTATCTTGTGCAATCCAACCACACCCACTGACAAGTACAGGTAGCCCACGGACGGCTCATGTAGAGAACAGCATGTTCATCGTGTTATAGACCAGGCTGCAGGGAGAATTCTCAAACAAATGTACAGTATGATCCCTGAATGGTTTTACAAATCGACAAGCCCCGCTCCTCTCCGCCTAATAGTAGCCTCTGCAGACATAATCTAGGTAGGGTAGTTAGCAAGGATTATAACCCTCTTATAGTAACTTTTGATCCCTATAAATTACTATAATTCTCATATACCCACTAGTCTTTAGTTATTTTCGACTTGCTTTCTTATTAGCCTGACCCCCTTGTCGAGTAGATTTGTAAAATCATTCAAGGATCATACTGTAATGCGCGCGTACATAGTATAGTACATGAATGCGTGTCAAGAAACCGTCTCACCAAGACAGTCGTGCCCCGAGATACTATGCATATACAAATATCTTGCGGCCATCCTGATAACGCGACGAGTGTCTACGAAGCCCAGCCGCACGCGAAACCACAGCCGAGTTTTTGCTTCAGCCATACCGATGCTCTGTTCAAGGCGCCGTACAGTCTCCCCTATCCATGCTTCGCGATATCCGACTCGATTGAGCGGCGCCTGGGTTGCGAGAAAAGGGATTAGCGAGGAGGGAGCGCCAGGGGACAGGGGAAGGGGGGTGAATGGCAATGGCATGGTGGATGGGGAACGGATCCGATGCTCGACATCCACATGCAAGCGAAAACTTGTCGAAACGCGTACCTACAGTAGGTATCAACGCAGCCGAGGTCCCAGGTTTAAGAAGGCGGGGCAGATTATCCTTAAAATGCATTTAATCGTTTGGTATTTTTCCTTTGCCCTTCTTTTCTTTTTTTTTTCAAACGGTCCCCGCCATACATTGACAGGGCTTGGATCCCTCGTCTTTGCATAAGAAGTTATAGGCACCCTACGTATTATAGATGCGGTCACTCCGACGGGGGGGATAATACATCATGTGTGTATATATTGACCGCAACGCTGTGGAGGGTGGATGATTGATGTGTGGTGTTTTATGGAAGCACATGCACGCCGTGGACGAGGAGAGGCAAGGCTTTCTTATACGCAAACCTATGATGTATAATCCGGAGTACTGGAATGCACAATACTTGGCACTGAAAGAAAAAAGAAACCATGTTTACTACGAAATCAATCGTAATAAAAACCGGACTATTCATACTCTAATCTTCTTAAAAGATATAAAAGAACAGAGTTGAATATATTAAATATATTAAATATATAATATATATAATACATACAATATATGAAATAATAATAGATAAAAGTAATCTCTTTGTTTGGCTTCCAACATTAGATACAAGTGCAAGTTGTTACGTTTTTCATTTATATTATTCTATCAAGACGAACCTATATGCGATACTAAAATTTCGTTGCGCTGGCGCTTTCGTCACACGTCAAAATTCACAATGCCATCAAGAAATACAATCTTGGAAACCTAATTCCTCGATGAAAGTGCATTCTCTAGTTGCCCAGTTGCTTGAGTCTCCTTCATCTCGACCTCGACAGTGGCTGTTGTCCCCATGGGTCCGGCCCAGATTGTCTCCAACTCTGTATCCTCCACATGCCGCTCATTCGAGTCATTGGCATCGACGCTATATTCGCTTCTTTGCCATATCTGAAGCGTAGATCCAGGCTTCGGGGACCGTGCAGCAAAGTTCTCGGTGCTGTCATTTGCACTGCGCCTGCCCTTGCGGACAGGGCACTTGCTAGGCGACTTTTTTCCCAGCTGGGCATCGCCGCTCTCACCATGTTTGCCAGGTTTCACCCGCTTGCTCTTCAATATGCTGCCGACTAGGTTGCCAAAAGAGCCGAGATTGAAGACCTTGCGTGGCAGTGCGTAACAATGTGGCACGTTGGTGACGATGATGGCCGTGCTCGCCTCGCGAACGTACCAGAATATCCAAAGAATACTTTCAGGGTGCGCAAAACAATAGTATCGGTTCAGGATAGAGGCTAGAATCTACTCCATTTTGGTCAGCCGCAAATATCTTGTCATATCCCCCTTATCTTTCCCTTTCCTCTCTTCTCTTTCCACGGGAAAGGGGGCAGTGGGGCAGTACAACGCTTACGACAAAGCTGCCAAGACCAAATATTCCGCATACAGTTGCTTTCCTATCGATTACTCAGTAAAATACAATTTAATTTATGCGTAGGCCAGGGCTTATTCAACATACTGCTTCCATGGTAGCTGGGATTGAAGCAACATGGGTATTGGAACGGCCAACATCAGCAAGTCACTTGTGATGTTGAACGCGAAAGACATCATGAGATGCTTCTGTGACGTCGTACATCCGGCTGCAAGTTGTACGCTGTCTTGTGAGCAAGCACACATGCTGTCATGGTCAACCTAAGCCGTGGTGAACGTACGTGTGTTTTCCTCAAAAACTCGAAAGTAGTTTACAAATGGATTGCACCAGAAACCGAAAAAGAAAATTTCGGTCACCAGCCATCCTCCGAGAACGTATCCAAGCAACAGCTTTACCAAAAGCTGCCGTGTATTTAAACCAGATCTACGTCCAGGGTTGTGTCAGCGGAAGTTGGGGTACAGGTTGTCGCCACCGCCTTAGTCCTCGTGTGCGCACACTCACGTCAGTTTTAAAAAGAGCAAGCACATGCAAACCTTGCACAACATTTGCAGTACTACCATGGACTCCTCGATTGTGAAGGTAATCTTGCTGCCATAAATTCGGTCGTCTATCTCGGCGGGGCTCAACCCGTGAATGCCCGTTGGGGGGAGGATATTGGTTCTGGGGTGCTTTTGCTGTATGTAGACCCATACGATGAGATTGGTGTAGAAGCTCTGCAACGTCCGACGAGGGAACACGACCAAGATAGTTAGCACTAGACAGCT
The DNA here is from genome assembly GCA_000222935.2 of Aciculosporium take MAFF-241224. Taxonomy (NCBI): domain Eukaryota; kingdom Fungi; phylum Ascomycota; class Sordariomycetes; order Hypocreales; family Clavicipitaceae; genus Aciculosporium; species Aciculosporium take. The sequence goes on from AFQZ01001092.1 coordinate 12,595, forward strand.
CGTTTGATTGCCATGGAGCCTGCCGGTCAATCCGAGAGGCGGGGGACAACTATATCTTACAAATGCGAGAATCATGACATGGTCTTCCAATTCGAAGAACCGTATGCCTCCTAGTCTGATGCAACGAGAGATGCTATGCGACTGTTAGCGTGGCGCTTGATTATCCCAGGTGTGATGGGAAAGACGGTGAGGCCTTTTGAGAGGTTGGCCGGCGGGAGAGAGAGGCTCATACAATCGGCAGATTGTGAAAAGACTGGCGACGCCATACCAAGTCCATGATTCGACAGTCTGTGAGTCGGGCATGATCTACCCTGTTGCAATGAGTGCCAGTCAAGATAGATTGATCTACCGAAGCATTGCTGTCGTGTTGCTTTCAGCTCAAGCCAGTGTCAATGCAGAAATGCCCTGTCGAACAGACGCCTTCCAGGACAGTATAACTCCCCAGAGAACCAGAAGTGCTCCATGCGGTAAACAATTTTGCGATCGTGGGTATTGTAATCGTGTTGCTGTGCGACTGAAACCTTGCCCGGCCGAGGTTCTTTCTTTGGCGTATAGAGAACGACACGGTCCAGCACACCCAAACGACGTCCGCAAGGAATCGAAATAGCACGGAATGGCGGCTTCATTTAGTCGAACAACAAAGTGAGGAGGGTGACTGGCCATTTGCGGCGATCAGTTGCAATCGCGACAACTGCAATGCCACCTCAGACACCTAGTCGAGCGGGAGGGAGCCGCTGCTTTCGCCAATGCGCGTTTTTTTGGCTGTACAGCCCGAGGTCGGCTCATCAGGCCTGGCGCCAAAGGTACACCATGGGTTACACCAGTGTATCTAGAACCACTTGGTGTGTTGTGAGTCTGACTTGATTTTCACCAAATCCTCGTGATACCCGGCAGGTTTGAATCGAACCGGGCTTATCAGGTAATTTCGAGCAGTTTGTTGAACTTCCTTGTCTTTCCAGTGGCTGAAGATCGAAACTTATCGCGAGGTATTGACCAAACAGTCCATTCTCATGAAGTTCATCCATTTGCAGCATTTGATCATATCCGTCTTTTCTGGTATTGTTACTGTTCCTGGCGTATTAGCAGTCTCGGCACTTATCCCCGCCGCCGAATGGTTATCGTCTACGCATCATGATTGCTCGTGTATGGCTTAATCAGATCTCGCTGTTTCCCGCTGGAACAAACGCTGATTTTTGTGTTGATCTGATTCGCAGAGCTTTTGAAGTGTTGGATGCTCGCTCGTTTCTTCAATATCACGTTTCCGATTGTTCCACGGTCTTCGACCCCAAACTCCTGCTTGTGCAAATAAGACTTGAGACATGGAGATGGCGGCTGGCTTGATAAGCGGCTGACGTATCACTCCGAGGGCAAATTGCCAGAAAACTTTCCAATGTGTCACACTACCACGTTTGCCCTGCGAGACGCTTGTTTACGATGCACGCACCGCTGATGTCCTTTGATTCCGCGATCGCTTACCATTTCTCCCCCACTAAGCGCCGGACGTTTTCAGATGACCGACCTCGGTACGTGGTCAAACAGGGTCGAGCAAAACGATTGAACCCTCCAGTCCTTGGCTAAATCGCTAGCCATCGGTATCAAATGAGACTCGTCCTTTCTGGTAATATATTGCAATGGGCAAACATGCAGATGAGTGAAGCAGCCACTTCCTACACCCATCATCATCGAACGCCGGTGAGCAACTGACCAGCTGCGTAAGCGGCAGGGGCTACATGTGCGGCCAGCCGTTTGAATGTACGTACATATGCACAGTATGATCCCTGAATGATTTTATAAATCTACTTGACAGGGGGGGTCAGGCCGATAGGAGGGCATGTTAAAAATAAATAGGTATATTAGAATTGTAGGAATTTACAAGGAATAGGAGGTCGCTGCGGGTGGGATTATGACCCTGCCAACCACCCTGCGAAGTCATGTCTGCAGAAGCTGCTCGGGGCTTGTAGATTTGTAAAATCATTCAGGGATCAGATCATGCTGTACATTCGTAGTGGGACGGCTGGACGACTGCGGTTCGTAGACGATTCAGCCAGCGTTATGTGGTGTTGCGGGGAAGGCGCTGTGACAACATGAAATCGTCCAATGAACTGCAGGTGGTTAGTATCTTAGGAACAAGCCATCGTCTCCGAAATGAAATGGAGAGCGAGCATACCCCCTACATGTGACATTTCCTTTAACCCAGCACATGGAAAGAAAAGGTCACAGCGGATGCAGACAGCCCACGTGAGCACGTCAAGGTAGTTAGTTGGCTGCACAATAAAACATGACTTGGTCAGATGTCAAGTCTTACCAACGTGCAAGTAACCGACCTGCTCGACGGAACATGACTCGCGACACCAACAGTCGTCATGGGAAAGTCCGGCATGAAAACTTTCTTGCGACATCCAATGCCCTTTCGTGTTCGTCAAGCTCATATTACGAAGACTCAGGATAGTTCTGGAGCAAGTCCCACGCGTTTCTTCCAATGCGGCCAGCGCACAATCCAATTGGGCCTTCTCAGTTCCTACAGGTTTCCCATTGAGATCGTGGACGAGCTCGAACTGTGCCACGGAGACCTGTGGTGGCGTGGCAATTCCAAGTTCCCCAGCCCATCGTCGAGGCACAAAGATACTCATTGCATCCCCCGTTGGAAAAGCCTGCACGGAGCAACGAATGACCTGGGGCGATACAGATAGCCTAGCCAAGAAAAGCTTGAGCAGACTGATGTGATATCTTGTAGCCAGTCGACTGCCGCATGTACATGTCGAGTTCCGACGACTTCAATAGCGCAGTCGACAAAGTGGTAATGTGTACAGAGGCGCCGCGCATATGCAGGTGTCGCACGCAACCAGTACGGACCAGGATTGCCGCATGGCGAGTAGCGATCGATGGGACCATACAACGTGCTCGTTTGTCTTTTCTTCGTCAGATTCGAATTCGCTTCTGTTGCATTCCTGGATCTGTCCTGGCGAAAGCCCTGGATGGTTATGTTGCCTTGCTGAAAAGGCTACATTGCAGGATCCTTGACATGTGAGAGAAAAGGAAGTTCGTTCTGTGCTCGCAGCATGGGTTGTTCCTTCCACTTTTTCGGCCGAGCACTGTTCTTGAGGACCCTACGCTTGTCGCGGTGAGTCCATGATCAATCTCGCCTGCGTCTGTAGATTGTCCCATGTTTTTTTATTTATTCCGATCCGGATTCGTGTACATACCAGACATCGTCATGGAATCCACGTCGGCAGCTTCGGCTGTCGTTACTGCAGACGTGGAAAAGAATGCCGTCCTGCATCACACAGATGTACGCAATGAGCCTGTACGACAAAGGCCTCGACGAGGGTCAGGGGCTTCTCGCGATGAGAAGGTGAACGACATTCGGCAGACGAGCTCGGTCTTGAAGTTCTTGGTAGGATTGGAGAGCCGAATCGACAAGTTTGCCAAGTTCGAGGCCATGGGCGTCGAGAGAATTCCAGAGGACAAGCGCAGGCCACCGCAGATACTTAATGTGCGTACCCGACAAACTGAGGCCGGCTCAGGATATCAACCACATGGCGTCAAGAACTGACTGAGAAAATGAGCAGATGGTATTCTTTTGGTTTTCTGTCCTGTTCAGTCCTACCATGATCCAGATCGGTATGATGGGCCCAGTTTTCGGTCTTTCCGTCAACACGTCAATTGTCCTCACCATCCTGGCGACCCTGTCTGGCTCGACTGTTCCTGCATTTACCGCCATTCTTTCACCATTGACAGGGCTTCGTCAAGTTGCCGTATCACGGTACTCCTTGGGAATCTGGGGCTCCAAACTCGCCGCCATATTAAATGTCGTCATCAATGTGGGATACGCTGCTATCGCTGCTATTCTGGGAGGCCAGTTTCTGCGCGCCGTTTCCGGGGGCAGCCTTGCGCTGGTGGTTGGGATTGCCATCATTGTTCTCATTGCATTTGCCGTATCTTTCCTTGGCTACGGCGTTATACACCACTACGAACGTTACGCATGGATTTTTGCCTTTATCCTTGTATGTGTTTTGTACGTACAAGCAGCAAAATACTTTTCGCCGACTCCTGGGGTTAGCTTGATCAAAGGCATCGATTTCAGCGGAGCATGTATGACCTATTTTGCCATGATATTTGGTGTATGTGCTTCATGGTGTCCCATTGCCGGCGACTACTACGTTCACTATCCTAAGAACACCAGTAAGTGGTTGGTCTTTGGGTTGACGTATGTTGGCTTGACGGTGCCAACTATATTTGTTGGCATTCTGGGCAACCTCTTTGGCGGCATCACATCCAGCAATATGGATATCTCCCGCATCAGTGATCAAAGTGGTTTGGGGGGTGTTATCCTGGCCATCATGTCTCCGCCAGATGCCTGGGGCAAATTTGCCTGCACGTTCTTTGCCCTTTCCTTTGGTAAGTCATCTTCTTCTTACTCCTTCTTCCTCTCTCTCTCTCTCTTCCTCTCTCTCTTACTCTTCTCTTACTCTCTCACCTACTCTTTCTCTTACTTTCTTACTTATTCTCTCTCTTTCTTACTCTCTCTCTTACTCTCTTACTTACTTTCTCTCTCTCTCTTTCTTTACTCTCTCTCTTTTTCTCTCTTACTTACTCTCTCTCTCTCTCTATCTCTCTCTCTCTCTCTCTCTCTCTCTCTCTCTCTCT
>AFQZ01001091.1:0-17253 GCA_000222935.2 Aciculosporium take MAFF-241224
ATTATCCTCTGGTCAATATCCCTCCGGGGGGCCCCTGCCGGGGGCCGCCTGCGGCGAGCTCCCGCCTTCGGCGGCCTTTGCAGCCATCGACAAAGGTGCTATGGGGGACGCGAACAGCAGCTGCCCCCTCCCCCCCTCGAGCCCTACACCACAAGAATGCATCTATGCATGGGCAAGGGATGCACGTGCCGTGGTGTATTGTAGCTGTGAAGCGTTCACAAACCACGGCAGGGAGCCTTCTCCCCGAGCACCTCATCCAAATCACATGACAGTCTCGTCCGGCCTTGTGATTCTACTACGGAAAGGTGCTGCGCCTCTCTGCCTTGTCCTCCCGCGCAGTGCTTCCGCTCCGGCGCACAAACGCAGAGGTCTTCATTCGTGAATGGATACGTCATGTGCGCCGTTCCTGGACGGACAGCGCCTCCTCCTCTTGACGCGCTTTTCCTGTGTGCTCTTCTTGTCAAGATGCAATCGTGCAGAGACGAGACGAAGGTGAAAGGAGGAGCGGGCGATGCGAGACAGATGAAACGACGGGCATGAGATTAAAAAGATGAAAGATGCGAGACAGATGAAACGACGGGCATGAGATTAAAAAGATGAAAGATGCAAGACTGATGAAACGACAGGCACAAGAGCAGAGATGCTCTTTTTCCCCTGACGCGCGCCTTTCCATAAGCGCAGGGTAGATGGTCACCTCCCAGGTACCTAGGTATCTGGTAAGTACTTGGGCGAGGTGCTTGGTACCTATTACTTCCTACCTACCTAGGTACCTTGACCACCAGAGTTACCCAGGTACCACCTGTCTGCAGCCCCTGCCAATGACGACATGCCGTCACCACCACCACCGCCTGTGCGCAGATCCACCCGGGCCAGGTCCGCGTATCAGAATGCCCGACCGCCTCTCCGTCCGACGTCACCCCCAGCCGCCCAGACCAGACAGACCAACGAGGCCAGACCGCTGCCTTCGTACCCCGGCCGACACAGACGCCGCTGGCACCAAACCAGCATGGAGCGGGACGCGTGAAAAACGGAAAAAAAAAAAAACCTTTCCGAAACGGGGCTCGCGCGCAACCCGAGGTGCCCGCCGTCTGACATGACACACCTCCGTGACACGTGACCATGCCGGGACGGACGCGGAGACGGGGGACACGCACCGTGGTGGGTAGATGGATGGATGCTGGGATGCATGTGCGCATGTCCACGGCATGACGACTGCCATGCGTGCAGAGCAGAATCAACAAAGGGCGTGCCTGATCAGCAGTGTTGCATGGTACACAGGATGATGATGATGATGATGATGAAACATGTCAAAGAAACAAAACACCCGCACAGGCTCGCGCTCGCTCAGCATCATCACGCCTATTGATCCCTCTATTGACACAGCCTCGACGTAGATACAACGCCTTCTTCCATCCATGTCCCCGACGGCCAAGCAGCCATGACGGAGTCCCGGCCTCCCATGTACATGCTGCTTGCTGCTGCCGTCGCCCACTGCTCGTTCAGTTCGCAAAGGACCAAGGTCGAGGAGCAGATGGAACCAAATTTCAGAGACCAATAGGAGAAGGAAAAAAAAAAAAAAAAAAAAAAAAAAAAAGAAACAGAGCCTGCCCCGTCACACCGCGGCCTGGCGTCGACGGCTGTGATGCCAGAACCCAGACCCCCCCCGCATGGTCCTCGATGCGTGCCTCTCGCATGCGCCCATGCATCCATCTACCCTTCCCTTCTAACGCTCCCGATGCTAGAAATGTTGGCAAGAAGAAGAGAAAACAAATTCCGAGTACCGGCAAAAAAAAAAGAGTCTTGGCACGACGCGCTCCGCCGTGCCTCCTTTTCTCCCAAACGCCCAACATGTATGCTTCCGTACGTCTCCCCTCGCCCAGGAGTGTCTGTCGAGGTGGAGAGAAAAATCTGTGCGCGAGGTATGGGCCAGACCAGAGGGAAATGAGAAAAGAGCCGCGTGCCAGACCGTGTGCCGTCGCCACGATACAAGGAAACCGGTGCACGGTCGTGGGATACCATGTTTTGCAAAATGCGAGCAGAAAGAAGGCTCCGCGACTCGTGCTTGATGGTGCTTGGCGTTGTGGGTTTGCTTAAAAAAAAAGGTGGTGGTGTTGTTCAGGAGAACGGTTGGACAAAGACTTGACCGCGCTTACTTCTTTCCGCGGCTCCCCGTCGCGGTAATCTTGGTGGTGCTCATGAGGTCGCCAATGTATTTTTGCAAAAACTTGTTGTTGCTGTCCAGCTTGTCGTGCTCTTCCCTGACGGCCTCGATGCGGTTGAAGATGGTGATGAGGGATTCTTGCAAGAGCTTGGCGTGTCTGTACGGGTTCCAATCAGCTTCCATTGCCTTGAAACAAAAGCACAAGAGAGACGGGGCCGTCAGAAAGTGCCGCGTTGGGCACGGCAAGTGCACCAAGTCGGAAGAGCCGGAGACCAAATGACTCTGTTTTACCTCTGCAGCTCCGCCCTCGCCTCCTTGCCCATCCTGTCAATATCCTCGCTCGTCCGCCGCGGACTCATGGCCCGGACATCGTCGGGGCCAAAATGCGCATCGACGGGTCCAACGGCCGAGCTGTCGCGGTGGACGGCCAGCGGACCGCTGCTCTTTCGACTCGGCAACCGCGGTCGCGTGGGGATCGGGTGGTGCATCACCGGTCCGGGTCCGTCGTTGACCGCATCGTTGTTGTCAGACGTGGCCGTTGACACGGACGAATCGGATCGCTCGATGGCATGGGAGTGGCCGTCGAAGCCGTTTGACGGAAACTCGTGGTCGTCCGACATGGCGACCCGGGTGGGAAGCTGTCCTCGACGGAGAGATGTGGGCAACGCCAACGATGACGCCAAAGATGATTCGTGGCGTTGGCCTCGGCCGTCGGGCCGTCTTTTTCGAGCGGCGACGAGCACAAAGAGGGAGGGCTGGAGGGAAAAAAAAAAAAGGGAGGGCTGGAGGGGGAAAAAAAAGAAGAGAAGGGAAGGGGTCAAGAAAAGAAAGAGAGACGTTGTCTTTTCGTCGTCAAGACGTTCTGTGGATGGAAAGGCAGGCAGGCAGACAGGCAGGCAGGCAGGCAGGCAGGCAGGGCAGGGTAAGGTACGGGCAGTGGTGAACGGAGGGTTCCAAAAAAAAGACGTGCCGTCTCCCCGTCGTAGTGGCGGTGGGCAACGGAAGAGGGAGGCCAGAGGCGGTGGATAAACGGATGGACGCGGGCGGGGGTCTGGTGGTCTGGTGGTGGTCTTGGGGGTCTGGTGGTGGTCTTGGGGGTGGTCTGGTGGTGGTCTGGTGGTGGTCTGGTGGTGGTCTGGTGGTGGTCTGGTGGTGGTCTTGGTGGTGGTCTGGTGGTGGTCTGGTGGTGGTCTGGTGGTCTTGGCGGTCTGATGGTCTGGTCTGGTGGGAGCACACTGAACGGAGGAATGAGGAAGAGGAGGGGGGGAAACCCGGGAGAGACAGGCAGGAGCGTTTTCGGGGGGCGGTGAGGGCAAAGCCGCAAACACGTCGACCGCGGGTGGCACAAGGCAAAACAGTGACGTTATGCAGAGCAGGGGTCAGCAAACGGAGGATTCGGCCGACGCGCACTGACCAGCCTGGCCAAGCGACCATGGAGCGAGTCTGCTCAAACCAAGATTGGCTCACATTCACGGCCACCACGGCGGAGAGGGCTCACAGCTTCCTTGATGCAGCGCACTCGTCGATGCGTTTTCTGACGAGGACCCCTTTTTTGGACATGACATGACACGACATGGGATGTCATGCTGCGTCGAGCCATGAACGGCCTTCTTTTTTTTTTTTTTTTTTTTTCCGTACACTCTATTTATTCTGCCTTTTTTTTTTTTTCCCCGACACTCTATTCATTCTGCCTTTTTTTTTCCCCGAGCCAAAGTCGGCCAACCGGGCTTTTTTTTTTTTTTTTTTTTTTTTTTTTTTTTTTTTTTTTTTTTTCCGTTACTCTGTTCATTCTGCCTTTGTTTCATCCCGCTCGGCGTGTCCCGTCATGTCATGAGACCGACCAAGAGTGTGTTGGGTCGGGGAAGGAGAAAAGCATGATGAGCGCATGGTTGGCTCTGCTCCGGCAGGGGTCCCTCCCTGATTGCGTGAGGCGTAGCGAGGGAAAATGGCGTCGTCACAGCAGCACCCCTTTGGCCGACCCCATCCCGCCACGGCGGGGAGCGCGTGGCGGGGAGCGAGATGGATGAGACGCTGGCCGCCTGCTCCAAACTGGGCCTCGCGCTGGCGGCTGCAGACAACATGAGGGGTCGGTCAATGACCTGGTCCTAGTCCACCCACCCGACCATGGATGGATGCACCCAAGAAATACATGGACTATATCGCCAGAACCCTTACCCTTCCTCACCTTGGATGGTGGCTTGAACTCCAACGCGCACCTTGGTCAGAAAGAACCTTGACCCGGCCTGCAATCCTACGTCTTCTTGCCATGCGTACCCGCCTCTTGACGTTTCCTTGTCGGATTTCATAGCTGTTTTGAAGAGAAGAAGAAAAGTCCAACAAGTACCCACCATCACGTGTGCTGCGGCACGCGCCAAAGCCTGGATCATCCGGCCCAGGGTAGGAGAATGAAGAGACTTGGTTGGAGCGCCGCAGGGATGATTGATCTCCCGGCCACCCCACCGGAACCCGCCTTTGATTACGTGCACACAAAGGGTCTTGTGAACAGATGGCGGGCGTTGATTACGTGCACACAAAGGGTCTTGTGAATAAACGGCGGCGTGGCCGATAAGAACGCGACTGGAGCAAGAATGAACCTCCGGGGTCTCCGTCTTCTGTCTCACCGCTGCGTCCACTCCGAAGCAGGCAGGAAACTCCGTCACGGAAGCCTCATCTCAGGGCTCTCTGTCTCGTCCGACCGCGGGCCGGCCTGGTTGTGCTCCCAGTCAGTCAGTCCGTCCGTCCGGTATCCTCCTGCATGATTTCACAAACCTGCTTGACAGGGAGGTCAGGCCAATGGGAGAAGGCAACAGACTTGAGCAGGTGTAGTAGTAGAATGATGAGTACTTGTCAGAATGATGAGTACTTATCCATTCTGATGAGAGGTACCCAAGTACTTATCCATCCTGATGAGTACTTATCCATTCTGATGAGTACTTATCCATTCTAATGAGTACTCATCTATTCTGATGAGTACTTATCCATTCTAATGAGTACTCATCTATTCTGATGAGTACCTACGTATCCATTCTGACAAGCACGTACAAGGATGAAAAGGCTACTCGGCAGCAGCATTGTGCCCCCTGCCGCCACCGGCGCCCTGGCAAATCACGTGCTTGAGGGCTGCCAAAGTAGGGCAGCACGGCGGGGCTCGTCGGTTTGTAAACAAACCCATCCAGGCATCCGTCATACCGAGGTCCACACCGACCAACGAACGGCAAGCAGCTGTCCTGTGGTACACACCAACCCACGGCAAGCAGCTGTCCTGTGGTACACACCAACCCACGGCAAGCAGCTGTCCTGTGGTACACACCAACCCACGGCAAGCAGCTGTCCTGTGATTCAGCCACCAACATCAGCCACCAACAACCGTCAACAAAGGCAACTGGCATGCCGTTGCCGTCTTCAACAAAAACGGCCGCCACAGGTCCGGCCCGATGGCCGTCCACAAGCCACAGAGGATTGTCCGCAGGAATGTACGTACATGTACGACACCGACTACATGAAGAAAGAAAAAAAAAAAAAAAAAAAAAAAAAAAAAGCGTCCGTCTTCTTGGCCCAATGCCACCAGGACCCCCCCCACCGGGGGCTCGCATGTACACACGCAGTTCTTGTTAGTATGTCTCCATCTACATCCGTGCTGGTCGGTCTGCTCCCGTGTCTCACGCTGAACAAAAGCCGCCACCTGACCCTCCGGGGCTGAAGCGAAGCAGGTGCTGGTGTTGAGGATACAGGCGTACAAGGCAAAGTTGCACGGCACACCCACGAGGGATGTGCATCCATCCATCCCCCTTTTGACCTGTGTGGTCGGTCAATCGGTTGACAAGTTGGCCATGGAGTCGGTCCATCGGTTGACAAGTTGGCCATGGAGTCGGTCCATCGGTTGACAAGTTGGCCATGGAGTCGGTCAATCGGTCGACAAGTTGGCCATGGAGTCGGTCAATCGGTCGACAAGTTGGCCATGGAGTCGGTCAATCGGTCAACAAGTTGGCCATGGAGTCGGTCAATCGGTCAACAAGTTGGCCATGGAGTCGTCGGTCAGACGCACCCACCTGGACAAGAAAGAATCGTCATTGCTGTCAATAGGCTAAAAGAGGGCAGGCGAGTCATGCCCTTGTCGATATCATCTCCTGAATCATCTACCTCTACGCACCGCGACGTGAAAAACAAGAGAAAAAAGGACGACAGGACGTCATGGCCGTGGCCTATAGATGGGCCCATCTACGTGTGCATGGTACAAGGCGACAAAGACACGGCAGGGCTCGCGCAGAAATTCCACCCGCTGAGCAGCATGGGCCGTCTCTCCTGAGCATGACATGCGGGCCAAGCTGCGGCTTCTGCTCGGCAAACATGCAAGCCATCTTGACCTTCGTCCCCTTGAGACACGCCTACATGTGCATGCACTGTGCATTCACTGCAACTTGTCGAGCGGAGGATTTGGAATGAATAGCTAGCTAGCTGCAAGGGCCTGCAGCGCGGTTGCCCATCCCGCACGTCACCGTCATGACATATGCCCCAGCCAATCTTCAATTGCCTAAATAAGGGGGGCCCAGTAGTGACAAGGTTGTGGAATGTGGTTCAGGACCGACATCACGGCTGTGCGGGAATGCCCACGGACAAAAGCCGACGCTTGCCGCTTTCCTTGACGAGAACAACTGCGAGGCAAGATAAAGACAAGGAAGCGCCGAGAAAGGACCATGCCATGGAGAATATGTCCAAGACGTGTTGTGGCGCAAGCAACTTGGCTCATCAGTACCATGTAAAATCGGACAAAAGAGGAGAACCTGTAAAAAGAAAAGGGGAAAAAAGGCCTCTGGACAGCATCGCCTAGCATCGGCACCATACCAGATTCACCCCTCACACGTCTTCCATCTCCAACTTGACCAAGATGGAACACTTGGTCGCCCTGCCCTTCATGTCCATCATGCGGATAAAGCTCCACCCGGGCACAGCGTACGCCAGCCGAACCGCACACACGGCCATCATGGGATTCCTCGCCCACGAATCGTCGCTCTTGATGAGCATACGCAAGAATACGAGCTCGTTGTCGTCGTACGTCCACGCCAGCGTCTCGTCCCAGATGGGATCCGTCGCCGGCGGGTTGTCGCCGCGGTGCAGGAGCCCCAGCGTGTGGTGCTTGTACGCCGACGTCTTCCTCTTGTGCGCGTTGCCCTCGATGGGTCCCGGGCTGTAGAGGTTACACGTGAGGTAGGGCCTGAGCGAGTCCGGCTCGCGGTGCTCCTCGCCCACGGGCACGGGCACGTCCGTGGCGCCCGCGACGTGCACCCGGAGCGTCTTCTTGCGGCCCGTGAAAATGTTGCCGTCGCCGCCCGTGCGCAGAGCCGCCGGCTTGAGGATGTAGCCTTCGGATCCGGCAAAGAGCGCGCCGTTGAGCTGGTTGCTCGTCCCAAACGTCTGCCAGTTGAGGGCGCAGATTTGCGCGCCAATGGCCCAGAAACGCACCGGCTTGAGGTTCGACGACGAGATGCGCGTGCCCTTGGGGAACACGCGCATGAGGTGCTTCGCGTTGTGGGCCGCCACGGGGACCGCCGCCCCCGGCAAGTGGGATCCCAGGCCCGACTCGGAGACGTTGATGAGGTGGTGGTGCGGGCCCTTGGCCAGCTTCCCCGGGTCGTACCATGAATTGTCGACGGGCTTGACCGACTGTGCGTAGACGCCCAGATGCGCCAGCTCGGGGACTATGCCGCGCGTGAGGTTCGCCTTCTTGTTCTCCATGTACTGCCTGCGGGCGTCCCTTGTCTCGGGCGTCTCGCGCTCGTCGTCCTCTGCGGCCGAGGAGGAGGAGTCGCCGTCCGACTCCTCCGACTCCTCCTCCACCTCCCCCTTACCGCCCAGATGGTACTCCACAATGACGCAGATGCGCGACGCCAGGTCCGCCAGCGACACGTGCACGTCGTCCACCTCCTGCTCGCGTTGACCCTTTTGGCGGATCGGCTCCGACACGAGGCGGTCCCCGAAAACCTCCTTCATGATCTCGGCCAGCCGTCGCTGGCCGTGGTCCTTGCAGTGGTTCTCGAGAGACAGCAGGATGGGCGCCCCCATGGAGCGCCCATCACCCTGGGCGGCTGCCATGGCCGCCTCCTGGTCAGAGACATCCCGGATGGTCTCGCAGACGGTCCTAAAGGGAATGTGCGACACGAGCGTGAAGCCATGCGTGACCTTGGGCTCGTCCGGATTTGCGGCATCGTCCCACGCGTCAATCTCGACGCAGCGCGAGCCCGTCTTCAGCGCCGTCTCGTACGCCGAGGCCGACGACGAGCCGTACAGCTGGTTGGCCATCAGGTACGTGTTGTGGCTGGAGCTGATGTAGTACTCCGGGAGGGGCTGCGACCGGTCCAGCAGCGACTCGGGAACCTCGACGTGCGGCTTGCTGAGCAGGCTGCCGAGGGCCGGCGTCGACTCGTCAGCGTCGACGCCGGCATCGGCCTCGGACAGTATCTCCTTCTTGACGAGCAGCTTTCGCAGCGCGTTGCTCACGCGGAGGTGCTGCTTGGCGAGCTGGGCCTCGCGCGTGCTGTGCCCGCCGCTGCCCACGGTGTCGATGCCAATGTCTCCGCCTTGGTCCTCGCCTTGGTCCTCATCGTCTTCGCCGGCGCCGGGCTGGAAGGGGTTCAGGCGGGCGAGCCTTTGGGAAATGTGAGCGTCTGACATGATGCGTGGCAGGGGCTCGATGTGTGGTAGGACTTGATGTGTGGTGGGACTTGATGTGTGGTGGGACTTGATGTGTGGTAGCCGATCTTTGTCACTTTGTTCTTGTCCGGCGTGAGACATGAAGCCATGGGACATGAAGCCATGGGACATGAAGTCATGGGACGTGACATCCGCACCCGGATTGGTGGGCATCTGCAAGGGTCTGCCTACCTGGCGCAGGTATGACGTAGCGTCGTTGGGTCACGTGCCTTGTACTACCGTCGTCACAACATTCCCCTAAACACCATCAAGAATGACAAGACTTTGAATCGTAACCCGACCGAAACCACGCCGACGCAGCGTTTCCCTGCCGCGATGAATGGGAAATTCCGCCACGACCATGGCGTGAACTTTCTCAGCATCGACGCCGGCTTCGCCCAGGAGCTCCAGCACCGCGCAGAGCGTAGTCCCGCTAGCCAGCACATCATCCACCACGACCACGGATGCGCCAGCTGGAACGACCCCCCGCCCCATTCCAATCCGCCTCTCCCCTGAGCCGATTGAGCCATTCGGCGCGAGAGAGGAAATGTGTGATGGCCACGTCGTGACGGAAATCGTGGGAGGAGGAAGCTTGCTGGCGTCGCGGATCAGCGCCAACGACGCGTCGACCCGCAAGGCCAAGGCCGATGCAAAGACAGAGCCGCCGAATTCGCAGCACGCCACCGCGTCGATCTGGGCCCAGTCACCGGCGAAGTGAGCTTGCAGCAGAGATGTGCACAGGTCCAGTCCGGTCGGCTGTTGGACAATGTCCAGCACGTGGCGGAAAACGATGCCTGGACGTGGAAAGTTGGGCACTGGCCGTACCATAGTAGCCAGGCGCCGCAGGTCGTCATCAAGGAAGCGAAGCAGATGTTTCTGCGCAAACATCTTGGCCGCCTCACACCCCATCGACTCGTTGGTGAAAGTGAAACTGGGTGAGAAGTCCGCGGCGGCCGGTGTCGTCTTGGCCTGCCCAACTTGGCTGTGGAACCCGTTGTTCTCCCGGCTCTCCGTCACACCGTTTGCGCCATTGTCTTCACCTCGACGAGCCCGCCGTGTTTTCTTGCTAGCCTCAATACGGACCTCGAGTAGTCTGCTCTTGGGGACCAAATGCGAAAAGGCTGCCAATGGCGCCTCGTCTCTCATCCCCGTGATGAGCAGCACATCGCACTCTGCATTCTCCCCCACGACATTTTGAAAATGCTCTTCTCGTATCTGGGGCCGCTGCCGTACTTGGGCGTGGAAAAAGGCCGTCAACGCAGCGCGGTGTTGCTCTTTGTAGCGACGATCCCGGAGCAGGCGATCGAGATCGGCCCCAGTGGCCGCTGCGTATTCCCGCTTTGTCTCGTCGCTAATGCTGACGACGTGCGTCCTGAGGCTCTTGCCGGCACATGTACCGAACGTGGAGGCCCAGATGTCGGCACAGTAATCCTTACCCGCGCCGCTCTCGCCCGTGACGAGAATGATGAGCGTTTGCGCCATGACTGCTGCTGTTGTCAGCGTCGGAAGCGGACAGGCGTAAGCAAGCACGTTCTGCGGGTCTACTGTGTGTTTCAGACGGATCAGCCGCGGCAGGTTTGGACCGAAAGCACTGGCTGCCAGGGCGGCGTCTCTGGGATCCGGCCCGAGGTCGGCGCCGTACGCTCCCCAGCTCGACGGCAGCAAAGCCTCCGCCACGTTGTAAACCCACCGGACCGCCTCTCGAGAAATCTCGGTTCCATCTTGATCTCGAGTCCAGACACCGGTCACGACGCAGGCGAAATCCCAGTCACGACAACCAAAGGCGCTGGCATCAGGCGCCACGTCACGGACCGCCCCGCCGCCTTGCAAGAGATGAAGATAGCAGAGTGGTGAGGGACGAGTCTCGAACGCTCCGACTAATGTGCCGGCCACGCTCGGGTCGGCGATACGTTTGAGGAACAAGCAACGCTTAAACGACGACGTCTTGCCGCCGCCGTGCCCGCCATGCATGCCGGACATGTACATTTCTGTCTCAAACATACCGACGCCGTCCACCGTCCTGTGTTCCTTCCGAGGCCCGAAAAGCCTGGACAATGCACTATGCGCAAGTGTTTCGTGGCCGGGGCTACGAGTACTACAAGACTCGACCAGTGTCACGCCCAGACGCAGCGTGCCCTCCTCGTAATAGAGAAATGCCCCCGCGGTGCAGTTTCGCGAGGACTGGCTGGCAACGAGCTCGTCGAACCGGCCGAGCATGCGCCGCGCTTCGAGGCTGTCGCTCAGGGGCACGACCCAGTTGCGAACCGAATATACGGGCGCTGGGTGCGCCTTGAAGGCAATGCTGACGACGATGCCCAGGTTGGTCCCGGCCCCCTTCAGCGCCCACAGCAGGTCGTCCTCATTCTCTGCGGGCGCGCAATCGACCGGTCGGTGTCGGCTGGGTACGCGCCCGATGCAGTGCACAAGGCCCGAGCCGGCGCCTACGACGACCGCACCGACGACCGCGTCACAAGCAAGCCCGTGAAGCCGTGTCAGCGGCCCGATGCCGCCCTGCAGCCACAGCCCGGCGCCGACGCTCGGGCGCGGCCCAAGCGGCACCGCCAGCCCCGCGGCCAGCGTCTTGCGCACAATGTCGCCTGTCTGGCAGCCGGCTCCGGCGACGACCACATGACCCGACGTGCTGGTCTCGCTTGTTTCGCTCTCGACAATATGCAGGTCGTTGAAGGCGCCCATGTCGACGGCCACGACGTTGGGCCACACGCAGTGGCCGCTGTGGCCGCCTCCCAGCACCGTCAGCCCGGTCCCATGACGCAGCGCCCAAAGAACACATTGCCGAACTTGTTGGGTCTCCGTGGGCCGGACGATGCACGCTGCGTGGTGCCGCCTGGCGTGACGGTTCTTGACATGGCCACCAACCCGCAGAGGCACTTGTGCTACCAGCTCCGGCAGCGCCGTCGCATGCTTGGTAAAGGCCACCATGACCTCGGGCGAGCTGAACACCAGGACAGCGTCTTGGCCCTGCTGGCCCTCCTCTCGGCGCCCCATGGCACGGCACACCTTGCGCCACTCCATGCGGATATCCGCGTCCGGGTCCGCGTCCGCGTCCGGGTCCGCGTCCGGGTCCGTGTCCATGGCCCGTCGTACATGATGCATGGGCCGCACGGCGAAGCCCGCCACAAAAGAAGCAAACTGGTCCAGCACCTGGTCCTCATCCATGACGGATACACTGCCCGCCGGGAAGGTGGCCGTCCTGTGGCACACCAAGCCGTCCAGGCGCAACGCCTGGTCCCGGTGGAAAACGACGAGCAGTCCTTCCACTGACGCATCCACCCGTTCAACCAGCATCCCCAATGCCTTTTCAATGAAGGCGCGTTTAGGCACCATGCCGTACATGCCGTGACAGAATAAGATGACGTCGAATCTTTCCTTGCCATTCTCAGAAGACGCGGTCCCATCACAGCTTGAACAAGCGGCGGTGTCTGTGCACCCGCCGTCGTCTCCCACCACGAATGGCATCTGTCGAATATGCGGTTCGCATTCCAAACAGGGCAGCGGGCCCCCCTGTTTCGTCTCGTCGCCGCCCGCGGAGACGAATGTTCCTTTGAGCTTCGTGGCGAACAATGTGTTGGGCTCATGGGCGGTGTATTTTCGGATGCTGCATTGGAGATGCCACGGTAAACATTCGAGGATGGTTCCGGGACCGGGTCCGATTTCCAGCACGGAGAGGCGGGCGCGTGATTCGACGAGGGGGGCCAGGAGGTGCGTGAGATGGGGGATTATGAAGCGCTGGTATGGCGAGCGTGGGTGGGCGGTGTCTCCGACGAGGGCGGCGAAGCCGAGGCTGTACTCCGCGTCGGATAGTGGCCGTTTCTGGCACGGAGCGGCAGAGGGAGCATCAGTGGTGGCGATTTTGCTCAGGAGCTCTTTCTCCAGTGCCTCGAGGGTGGCCATGGCGGGTTTGCGTGCAGAGGGGGGATGGGTGGTGGGTGTGGAAAGATGATGGTGGTGAAGATGGTGGCGAGGATGATGGGACATGGCTCGTTGGCTCGACGTATACCTGACCTAGTTCTAGCTCTTGGCTTTGGCCTTGAGCCTCTCGACCATGGACCCGTTTTCTTTCTTCATCTATTTTAAAACGCCCCTTGCTGGCAGCCCCTCTGATGACCTCGTAGTGTGCAGAGACGTCTTTTACGTGGTGCAGGAATCAGCATGCCGTGACACGATGTATCCTGTCCGGCGGGTACTGTGCGGATGGCCGTGCGGTGACGGGGACTTGGGGAATTTTTCATGACGGGTCGTGTGTTGTCGACTGAGGGGGGTGCTGAGTGGAAAAGGGCCGTGTTTGGCTTTTTCGTGCGGGGGAGCTCTTTTGGGTGGGTTTCTATGATTCTCGTCAAGTTTGGCTTTTCGTACGTGGACGCTTTTCAGGTGGGTTTATATCATCATGATCGTCTCTGGCATTTTCCATTTCCTGCTGGGGGCTTCGTTGGTGCATTTCATGACTGATTTTGGTCATTTGGCTTGTCTTGGGTCGAGGTCGGGAACTGATCATTGGCTTGTAAGGGGGAGGCTGTCGAGGGGCGTCGACCTGTACAGCGCGAATAGCACAGTGTTTGACAAGAACAGTGCAGACCGGGTGCTTGGAAAGGGGTATTCCGGAAAGGGGACACGACGGACGGGCCGAGGTGTTGCAACCTTTTTGCGAGACGCTGCCGTGGGACACTACTGCGAGGGCCCAGGCGTGACGGGTTGACGGTGTGATGATGCGGGGGAGGAGCTTTTGCGTTGACACGATGGTTGTTTTTTTTTTTTTTTTTTTTTTCCCAAGGGTAGCATGCGGGGTGGGATGATGTGCTGTGGTGGACGCGCGCCGTTTACGGAGGAGGCGATGCGGTTGCATGTCGCGAGGGATGTACATGCGTGGAGGTGCGTGCGTGCTCACATTCGACGAGTAGCGCGCCTCATGTACTCGACGTTACAGCTCGCCTTGGACACGTAGCCCGTTGCGCGCCTTGACGTGTGCAACGAGATGAGGCTGTCTACAATAAAAGGACCAGGGCGATGCGTCACCTCGCGCGCTGACGACCGGGAGTCACGGCGAGGGGACCGGACCGACCAGCACTTGGCCGGAATTGCGCCGCTCGAGCCCACATGCATGGCGTGCATGTGCTGAGCCGCCATGTATGCATCGCTGTTTGTTTGTTGAATCTGGTCTCGCCATGGACCTCCCTCGTGGAGAGTGGGATGTCCAGCGGAGGTTGTTCGTGGCGACTGCCTCTTGTCGCTGTCACGGCCCACAGAGGCACGGCGCATGGGTCTGCCAGCCGGTGCCCCCCGTCTGGGTGCGTTGCTCGTATGCCGATCCCTGTCAGGGGAACTGACGGGCGTGTGAAGGCCACGGCTTGAATGTGGGAGAGTTGCATCTCCGAGTGTCTCGCGAGGGCCATGCGTCGACCTCGGCTGCAAACGCGTCATCAGAGAGGGCATGCCGGGGCGAATGGCAGTCTCTGGTCGTCTAGCGCCGAAGCCCATGTGGAAGCGGTGTCTGGAACGATTCCCCAGCACGAAGCAGTTGGAGAAACGGTGGAGGCCATGGTTCCAGGCCGATCGGATGATTTCCCTCCGGGGGCCCTGCCGGGGGCCGCCTGCGGCGGTATATGGGGCGGGTGCATCACGCTCCGGTGGGTGCTCTGTTGTGTGTGTGTGTGTGTGTTTGTTGGGGATCTGAGCCCGTCGTCAAACGGTCTGATGCCTCTGCGGTGTTCTTCTTCAGGAACCGGGATGATGACCTGGTGTTGATGTGGTTGGACCGGCGCAGTTTGTGCCTGATTTTCGTGGCGTTGGATGCCTGGTCGGCGCACGCGCAAACGCGGCGACCAATCACGCGCACGCAAATGACCCGCCACGACCCCCACAGCCGGAATACAAATTTCGTCTTCTTCACCGTTGCCCTTCCTTTTCTTCTCTTCTTTCCATCCAAATTGAACAACGCAAATAACAACGTCCCGGTTTCTCCACCAGTGCCGGCCCGAGGTGCGCCTCAGGCTGCGCCCAAGACTGCTGGGAAGGAGAGACGAGACGGAGAGCAAAAGTGAACAATCTTGGGTGCGGTGCTCCCCCGGCCACGAGCCACATGGGGAGGATGGCAATGATTGAGCGCACATTTCAGGCGGATTCCGAGCAAGAGCGAGGACCGCTCAGCGGGAGACGTGGAGCGGGTGGAATCCAAGGAATAGCGAGGACCGCTCAGCGGGAGACGTTGTTGATTGACGTCGGGCTGGATGATGTGACGATGCTAGGACGGCGCCAGGTCAGACGAATCATGTTGTTGGTTGTGCCCGTGAGAGTTCTTGATGCGCGGGCGGGCTCAATCTCATCCATTCAACTTCCGATGCATGCTGTGCCGATGCTCTAACACGGAGGAGTAGTAGCCAGGTTCATGGTGGATGATAATCTTGTTGCCAGACGGGTTCGGACATGCACCACCCGTAACCCAAACCCCGGGCCATGCCAAGCCGCGGCTCACAACTCTGCCGGCTCACAACTCTGCCGGCTCACCTTTCTGTTTGCACCTGTGCTCATGGGGAATCTGTGTTGGCTTGACCATCTAGTCTGCTAGGCCTCAAGGCTCTGGCACAATTCACAGCCAGCACCAGAAGCTGCCTCTTCCTCTCTACAAACGTCACGTTTTCTCACTCTTTGGCACGACCCGTGTCGAGGCGCCATGGGACGGCATTTCTCAGGCATTACAGACATGGCATGTATACATGATTTGTTTCATAAGAGCTACCCTGCCTTGTCCTTCTCTTTCTCCTTCCGCACACCCCCTGAACACCAAGCCAACCTGACCTGGCGACTGGAGATGGCGAGCGTTCCATGAAAAAAGTCACAACAGACTGCCGTCTGGAACGTATGTGTTTCCTCGTCTACCGTGATTGCCCACGCGTGCCTTGCGCCGAGACTGTAAAACAAAAGGCTCATCTGCCTCTTGTCCATGCGGGTTTCGTCAGACGTCGCCTTGGTTACATTGCATGCCTCTCTCCCATGTTTCCGTCTCTGTATGCCAAAAAATAAACAAGAAAAAGAAAAAAAAAGCAAGACCGATTCCACGCCGTTACTTGCCCCATCCCGACTTGAAAACCCGCGTTGAAACATTTGTGAAAATTGCTGACTCCCTCTGACAAGGGCCTGTGGTGCACATCCGACAAGGTGCAGGTGGAAGAGCGCGCGGCAAAGCATGCGTGCATGGAGAAGCACCCACACAGACCACTTAGCTCTCGTCGACGATGCTCCGGGCGGCAGCCTCGAGGGCGTGGAGATCGCGCTTGGCCTTCCAGCACGGCTGGCCGGGACGCCAGCACCAAGGGGCGGGGTTGGCCTCGGGGCTGGCCTCGGGGCTGGCCTCGCGCTTCTTCCAGCACAGGATCCGGGGCCCGTCGCACTCGGGCGGGAAGGAGCCGGGCCTGAAGGGCAGGTCCTTGGGGTCCCCGGGCTGGTCCTCGGCGGGGGCCTCCTGGCCGTCGTCGCCGCGGATGGAGTCGAGGACGGCGTCGGCGGCGCGCTTGGTCTTCCAGCAGGGCTGCCCGCGACGCCAGCACCACCGCTTGTCCTTGGTGGGGACGTCGTCGGGGCCCGCGTCGCGCTTCCAGCACGGCTGGCCGCGGCGCCAGCACCAGGGGTCGGCCTCGCGCTTCTCGACGGCGCCGTCGTCCTCGTCGAACTGCTGGTCGAGGCCGAGGCCGCTGTAGTACTCGTCGGGGTTGGGCGTCGTCAGGGCCGCCATGTGGGCGAGCTCGTCGATGGCCCGCTTGGCCCGGTAGGCGGCGCCCCCGGGGGCGTTGCTGTACGCGGCCTCGGGCTCGCGCCTGGTGAGCCCGCCGGAGGACTTGACGGCCTCGGCCAGGGCATCGGCCGCTCTCTTGACCTTCCAGCACGGCTGGCCGCGGCGCCAGCACCAGGGCTGGGGCTGGGGCGCGGGCTCGGGAGAGGGCGCGGCCTGGGCACCGACCGCCGCGAGGGCGAGGACAAAAGTCGTGAAGTGCATGCTGGGGAGTCGGGCAGCGCGCGGCAGCAAAAAAAAGGGGGCAAGTCTTGTCTTTTTTCTCGGAAAGCCAACTGAAGGGAACGGGATACCGGGCCTTTTCAGCTCGTGTCGGTTCCTGCGCTGATGATGACTTTCTGAGAAGGGGGCAAATCGCATCACTGACAGGATATCGGGCCGTTTTTAAACTTTTCCTCAGCACGGGCGTCTGTGTAATTTTTTTTTCTTTCAATGTCCCCTCTCTCCTCCGGATTCTCGACGAGGCGCTCGCGGCGAAGGAATCCAGTGAGAAAAGGGCCTGGCGCAGATTGATTTCTCTCGAGAAAGAGCTTTGATCCCATCCTGGGCCTTCAAGCTTGTGGTTTGCGTCGGTGCTCGCAAACAGTCATGGGCGGGGAGAGGA
>AFQZ01001090.1:0-17350 GCA_000222935.2 Aciculosporium take MAFF-241224
GGATAACTTATTGAAAAAGGAGATATTAGCAGGATATAAATTTAACCTGTAATATTATTAGAAAATCAAGAGCATTAAGGATTTCTGGCAGAAGCAGCTAAAGTAAGGACGAAACTAACTATAAATTCCACTCTATAGCTAGGACCTTACAAATAAGGGCCTACTTTATTATAAGGATAAAGAAGGGCTTAAATAACTGTGCATTCTAAGCAGCTATATTAAAACCATACTAAGAACTGCATATAACAACCATTACCACTTTAGAATTAGCAAAATAATAGAAGGTCTGTATAGCGTTTGTTTTCTAAAGATGTCTAAGCGAATTTAGAAGTATACAGTACATTACATAACTTATTAAGAGAACTCTGTCTTAAGGGATAGAGCGACTAGAGAAATAAAACCTCTGCAGTTAAAACCAATGCCTTTTTACACAATTTCTCTAGACTTTATTACTAACATGCCAGAGGTGGACTCAGTGAACACTATGTGGGCCATAGAAGGATACTCAAAGTATAATCCCTTTGCTTAGTAAACTGTCTATTTAGCAAGAGAACCCTCTTAATCCCCGGGAATATAACGTATTTAGCATTTACATAGGCAGAACTGCTTCTTTAAGCTCTATATATTACAGACTAGGGACTATTACAGTAAATAGTTAGTAATAGGGACCCTAAATTCATTTCTAAGGTTTAGCAGGCTATATTTACTAAGCTAGGAGTTAAATTCCTAATAGCAACTGCCTACTACCTATAGATGGATAGAGCAGCTAAACAGAAGAATTAGATAGTAATTATAGCTATTTGCTATTACACTACAATAAATCTAACAGTACTATAGGTATTAATCCTTCTAGTGTTATAGCACTATCTTAACAACACGGTGGCCATAGCTATTAACTAGTCGCCTAATAAGTTATTATATAGGCTTAAACCACTAGACCTTATTAACCTTCTTTTAGAGCAAGCAATTTCTAACATATAGCTAGGGGAAGAGGACTTAAAGGCACTTTATAAGCTTTATTAGAAAGAGGCTTAACTTGTAATAACCACTACTGCCGCCCTATTTAAAATTAGATACAACTCCTAACATAACCTAGTGAATATTAACGTTAGAGATATGGTATACTTATAACTATATAAAGGATACTAGCTTTTAGAAAAGCTAAAGAAAAAATAGTTATTATAAAGAGCAGGACTATATAAGGTTCTTAAAAAGGTAAACCCTTTGTTATACTAACTTAAATTTCCGTTAAACTTAAGGGTGTATTTAATAGTGTTAATTATATATATATAGAAACCGCACTAAGGCAGAGATCCCTTTAGTAAAGAGGAAACACCCCCTTTACTAATTAATTTAAAAGGAAGCAGCAAAGCTAATTACTAGAAAATTAAGCGGATTATCTTATATAAGGTAAAAATCTACTGCACTAAGGGATAAAGCCCTAAGGTAGCTTACCTTATAAGATAGAAAGGATATACTACTAAAGATAACTAGTAGATTAATAAAAGCAAGATAAAGGTAAATATATTAGAGTTAATAAATAAATATCTAAGGGAGCATCTAATTAACTAAGATAAGGAGTATAAGAAAAAGGGGCTTATAAGGCAGAAGTGCTAATAATGCCTTAAGGTTAGCAGGATTTAACATCCTATAGGACCCTATGTGATCACTACAGGTGGAAACACATAACCCCATTTTCTTATAATACTACTTATAATTTTACTTTACTTTTTACTTAACCCCTTATTTGCACTTTCTAACACGCCAGAATTCCCTGTTTTTCTTCAAATTTTAACCTTTTATTTTTGCTTTTAATTATTATACACTTTAAGTCTTTCTTTTATTTCATTTTATTTTTTACTTTTATTACCCTTTCTTAAATAATTCTAATACATATTACAAGAGATATAAAGAATAAGTTCTATATAAAGGATTTTAATCCTAATATTTTAGATAAGTTTTTGCTATTCTATAGGGAGAAGCAAAGAATAATAACTAAGTTAGTAAAGCTATCTCCTAGAGAGAACTAGGCAAGAGTAGCTAGGAATACTAATTCTGCCCTTTATAACTAGATAGCTAAGGCTTAGTAAGAAGATAAGCAAAGGGAAAAGGCATATACTAACCTAATAACTGCCTATTAATGCTATATAAAAACCATAGCTAAGGACAAGAATAAGGACTTTAAAGTAAATATAGACTATAAGAATAACGTTTTTAATGTTAATATATCTAGAAAGACGCTTAGCCCTAGAGGCCAGGTAGTAGTAAAGCACCTCTAGAATATAAGAAAGGGCAAGATAATTACTAATGCCCTTATAACTAAAGGGATTCCTGCTAGTAGTTTAAGTTAAGATTCTCTTATAATTATATAAAAAATATAGAATAGACTAGAGGAACTGGACTTTAGTAAGCTAATTTACTGTTTTAGTTATATAAATAAATGCTATTAGCACTAGGAGATAGAGTTATTTATAGGAGGTAATACAGGACTAGAGCCTTTTAGAATATAGCGATATTAGGCTAGAGATGGCATATAGAGTGTAATAAACGCTATCTACACCTGCTCTAAAGATTTTATAGCCTAGGGGGTATAAATTAATAAAAACGGATTCTTTATTATAAAGATAAACCCTATATACGTACTATAGATTAAAGTAGTGCGATAGATTTTCCTTATTAAGGAATTAATTCTAGCGGCTAATAATAATAGGCAGAAGAAAACCAAATGCCTGGCCAATACCCTAGTTATCTAGAATATTAAACTCTGTATTAAGCAGGTAGTAATATGATTCCTTAATAGTAAATAAATAGATAACTAAGCTGGATCTAGAGAGTAGTAACTAGGATTATTATTAAAAGAGAAAGTACTTATAGCTAGATACTGCAATAAGTTAGGAGGTATTAATAGCTTTATAGCTAGGGCACTTGCCACTATAGGATAAGTTAATCTCTTAAGCATAGGTTTTTAATAGGGGATTATTAATGCTAGTAAAGAGTATAGAACTGCAACTACTTAATAGGATACTAATGCACTAAGGAAGGAACTAGCAGACTAAAGGAATCTAATCTAAGGTTTAGCTAAATAATACAGGCTAACGAGTAAAGCAGTGGCTAGAAGGATTATCTTAGAAGAGATAGAGTTAAGGCTGGCGGACTAAGCTACTAATATATAATTTAGTAAACTTAAAAATAAAACTAATATACTTAAAGGGGATATTAAGGCCTATAAGAAGTCTTTTAGCATAATAAAAGCTAGTCTTAAGATTATTAATAGGCATATTATAAGGACCTTAGCTAGAATAATAGCACTAGAGAATAAGGCTAGGAACATTAAGACTACTAAGCCTACTCCTCGAACACCTCTGCTAGAATCTACAGCTAGAAAGATAACCTTGCCTATAGTAAGCAAGAAGCTAACCAGCCTAGTTAAACTAAATTCGCCAGCTAGTAAAAGAATAAGGTTAGCTATAGGGGTAATAAAGGCAACTACATTAAACACAAGCTCGTCTAAGTTGTTACTAAAAAAGGCAAAGCAAAAGATGCCTTCTAAAAATGGGCGTAATATTAATAGTACTATGAAAAGGTAGAAAACAATAACAGAATTCATAACTAAGAACGCAAAATTAGCTAAAACATTAGATAAATAGGAGACCCTTATACAGTAGCATAAGGACTAAAATTTCAGCTAATATATTAGGCCGTCTAACATCAGAAGCAGTCCCTAAAAATCGCGTGGCTCTAGGCAGATTACCGTTTAATTACAAAACGTATAGCTTAGATCAAAGGTTTAGCTATATTATAAAAGGCATTATAGTAAATAGATTAATCATAGAAAAAGTTGTATTTAGAGGACTATTGCTTTCCTTATAGTTACTATGCTATATAGTTTAGATATAGAAAAATTTCACCTTTAGTAAGGATAAGATGGCATAGCTAGTGGCTGTCTTCTGCCTAAAAGTAATAATGCCCTAATAACCTCCACAGAACCACCTTTAATATGCCTAGCTTAAACGCACAAAGGACCTTTATATATAAAGTTAAAAGCAAAGAATAACTTAAGATATTTAACGCACCTTAAGGAAGGGTATAGGCCACCTCTCCTACTTTTAAGAGGAGAGCCTTTCTTCCTATAGCCTAACTCTTTCCCCTTTATATAGCTTTCCTTTATTAGTTTACTAAGTCTTTAAAGGTATAATGTTTTTATTTTTAGTTTAACCTAAGTCTTTTTTATTCTCTTGCATAAGTTATTGCTATAGTTAATAGTTAGTAGCATTATTATAATATAACTATAATACTCTAAACAAGAGAATTACTTATAATATAGCGACTCCTAGAAGCATATAACCAGAGGTCGCTAGTAATATAGTTACTTTCTAATGAGTTATTTATAGCTATAATAACATAAGTAGATAGAGATGTTTTATAATCTATATCTCTATTAATAGCTTATAGCGTAAATTTATAAGGCTTATGCGGATAAGGACTTTAAGAAGTAGATATTTAGGTATAACCAGGACAGATCCAACTATAGTTAACAGGTTTATACTACCTAGATTGAATTTCCTTTTATTATAGTTTATTTTGCTTAGACTAAGATGTTTATTTATCTTTAAATTTTATAAGTGGTTATTATTAGATTATTTACTGCTATTTAAGTAATGTTTCTAGCAGATTAGATGCGACTAGACTAATATAGGGAGGATATATTATAAATTAAATTGCTTTCTTTTATAGATAAAAGTTTTTCTTTATATATATTAATACTAGCTTAGATGGATCCAGAGGATAACCAGGACGGTTATCTTTAAGGGAGGGACACTTATTATAGGATAATTCACAATGTTAGATCCCTACCTATATAGGATAGATTTGTCATACAGCTAGTAAGACTTAGAATAAGAATAACAATAACTTATACAGAATGCACTTAACTATATGACTTAATAGTAGTATATATAGGTACGTTTAATAACCTCTTTATAATAATGTTGATGACAGCTTTACGGTTGCTTCCAACCGACTACGTGACGATACCACCACATAACAGCTATAGTACTGCCCTAGGTTATATAATATAGTAATCTAGCTAATTAGGGCATATATATTATGCATATAACCTATAATTCCCGGTTACTATCGTGTATCCCTTCCATCCTTCAGACGAGCGATTCCAACAAACCTATAATATAAATAATAATTATTATTAAAAGTTATAAGTCTTAAGAATAGTTTAACTACTATAAATTAAAGCTATTATTTAGATCTTAAGTAAGGAACTATAACTAGTAATAGGTTTTCTTGGATAATTATCTTTATTAGAAGAAATAGCTTATACTATATAATAAATCCTATAACTATAAGAAGATTATCAAGATATCTAACTATTATATAATAAATAGTAAATTTAAAGTTTTTTTACTAAAAACATTATAAAACTAACTAAAATAGATTTTAAAGGGGTAGCTATATTTTTATTTACTTAAGTATATATATTTAACCTAGCTAAATATTGAATTATAGTTATTAAATAATATAACCTACTCCTAAAGCTAATGAGTTAAATTATAAATTTATAAAAAAATGATACATTGAAATTTAATATACTTATTAAAGTTATAAGTATTAATACTATTATAATAATAAGACTAATATAGGCCTAATATAAATAAATAAAGGCCTTTTATAATTTATATTTTTATTAGTAGATTATAGCTTAAATTTATAAAGCTTATATAGATAAGGACTTTAAAAAGTAAATACCTAGGTATAATTAGAATAAATATAATTATATTTAATATATTCACGCTATCTAAATTAAACTTTCACTTATTTATAAGTTATTTTGCTTAGATATTTTGCTTAAACTAAGATTTTTATTTATTCTTTAATCTTATAAGTAGTTATTATTTTAATTTAGTTATTTATTACTATTTAGTAATAGTTCTAGCAGATTAAGTATAACTAATATAATATAAGGAGGATACTTTATAGACTAATTTTATTTTTCCTTATTTATATATCTTAAAAATACTTTTAATAAAAAAGGGTTTTATTATAATTATTAATACTAGCTTTAATAAATTTAGAAAAATAATTAGGATAGTTATTTTTAAGGGAGGGGTACTTATTATAATATAATCTATAATTATAAATTATATAAAGAATAAATTTATTATATAGTTAGTAAATAATAACTAACTTATGCTATACACTTAATTATATAACTTAATAATAGTTTATATGGGTATGTTCTAATAACCCTTATATAATAATGTTAATAACAGCTTTATAGTTGCTTTCAACTAACTATGTAACAATTCCACCACGTAACAGGTTAAGAATTGATTCTTATACTTTTTTTTTATTTTAAATATAGTTTTATAGCACTATAATAGTATAAAAGAATTTGTAAAAGTTTTTTTTTAAGGCTTATTTTTTATAAATCAATATAATATATAAAGTAACCTATTTTCGTAATAAAGAAGTTAGTTAAAAAATAGCCTTACTTTTTTAAATTTAGAATTAATGAAATCCTTTTTAAAATACTAAAAATTTAATCTTTGTATAGTTATTATAATCTATTAGTTACTAATAGCTAGTTATATTTTTATATACGTATTACTAACTATAGCATATTAATTAAAGATTTAAATTCCTATATTTTTATATATTTTTATATATTTTTATGTAGTTTATAATTATTACTAGCTAGTAATAAGCTGTATTATGCTATTTTCCAGCTATGGGTTATTAATCTTATATTTAAAAGTAAGTCTAATTACCTGTTTAGAATTGCCTGTATTTCAACCACTAGAGTATTAAAAATATTTTATATATTTTAATACATATAATTTATTATAATTTATTATACTTTATAATAGTTATATGATTTATTTTCATTTACGTTATATAGTTTTTTATTCAACTAAAATAGAAAAAAAAACATGAATATAAAAATACAAAATTAGTCATGAAAAGTAGCTATATTTTCCCTTAAATAACGGCACCGTATTACAAACGTGAGGATATCTCCCATTTTAAATCGGGTCGATGGCGCTGATGGCATTTCAGTCGTGCGGATAGTAGAACTCAACCGCGCTCTTTCATTTAATTGCTGTCGTTTACAGTCTGCACAACACTACTACTCATCTACCTAGGGCGGTTACTTAATAATTATCAGCTTTCATCCTAGGTTCAGAATTAACAGCCGCTTAACAAACTTCCAGTCCCCGAGTCGCCGCTCAGTCAAAAATTATGAAAAAGGTGGTGGATGTTTCCTTTGGGACGACTCCGTGTTATCTCCACAACAGTCAGCAAGCATCTGCTTCTGCATAATCGTTTGCTCCGTTTCGCTACGCATCTACAAGAGCGGTGCTCAGAATGGCTGCTCCGATTAAGCCCATTGATGGTTCAAGTGTGAGTGGACTTGGCTTTTCCGTGTTGACGCATCGACCTTGCAGCATTCATTGTTTTAACAGAGAACGGGTAGATTCACCTCATACAGTCAGGTCAAGTTATTGTGGATCTCTGCTCAGTTGTCAAGGAGCTTGTAGAGAATAGTATTGACTCTGGTGCGAACAATATAGGTAAGTGCCTGATGAAATTCATCACTCTTTCGAGTTCTAAAATAAATTTGAGATTGTGCAGCTGCTCACCCGACAATTACTTATCTCCTCAGATGTTCGCTTCAAGAACCAGGGCCTCGACCGAATCGAAGTACAGGACAACGGGTCCGGCATCTCACCAGTCAACCACGCATCTGTTGCTCTGAAACATTATACTTCAAAATTATCCTGCTATTCGGACATCGGTTCATTGCGAACTTTCGGGTTTCGAGGTGAAGCACTGGCATCTCTTTGTGCTTTGTCTCGGTTGACCATTACCACATGCATAGAGTCTGATGTCCCCAAAGGCTACAGGCTTTCATTTGATGCATCAGGTGAACTATCTAGTACTGCACTTTCGGCGACCCAAAGAGGAACAACAGTCTCCGTTGAAGCTTTGTTCCATAAGCTACCAGTCAGGCGTCGAGAGTTGGAACGCAATATCAAGAGAGAATGGCAGAAAGTTATAGCTCTTTTAAACCAATATGCTTGCATCCAGACCGATCTCAAATTCTCCGTTTCACAACAGCCCACAAATGGGAAGCGAGTCCTGCTTTTCTCCACCAAGGGCAATCGAACAACTCGTGAAAATATTTTAAACATATTTGGATCCAAGGCAATGTCGTCATTGGTGCCCATGGATATACTCCTTGCGATGGAACCATCAAGGATGAAGCCAGTAACAGGGGGTCTGCCTCCACCACAGGAGCCCTCCAGACAGGTTCGTGTCCTCGGACACGTCTCAAGGCCAGTACATGGAGATGGCAGGCAGACTCCAGATCGACAAATGTTCTTCGTGAATGGAAGACCATGTGCCTTGCCACAATTCGCAAAGATATTCAACGAGGTATACAAATCATACAATTACTCCCAGTCTCCATTCATATTCGCCGACATACAACTTGACACAAATATGTATGATGTCAATGTGAGCCCAGACAAAAGAAGTATACTACTTCATGATCAAACCTCCTTACTGAACAGTATTCGTACATCCTTGGCCGCTTTATTTGACAGTCATGAGCATAAGCTTCCTGCAGCTTCAGTTCTCAACTTTCAGCCATCGGAAATACCCATGTCTCTCCTTCCAAGTTCGTCTCTGGTAACAAAGAAAGTTACGTCGCTGGTCGACGATGACCATGCCTCAACGACGGACGATTTAAGGATGAACGGAAGGTCTTCAACGACAATATCGAAAATAGAAAGGCAGCATGTTTCGAAAATGACCACAGAGCCAGGCAGCAGTTCAGTTGGCAATGGTCAATCAGTCTGCAGATCGCTGAATCATGACGTCGAGGCGGAAGGGTTGCCATTGCTCGGAGTCGAAGCATTGATTTCCGGTTTGACAGGGCTCAGATCGCCGGAGAAGCGCACACTGACTGATAACTTGGCTGGCTATATGGCAAGCAACGATTCAGACGTTGGAAATATTAGCACAAGGGCAAGCACTCGACAAGATCGATATCATGAGCTAAAATCCACTACAAAGCAGCCAGTATGCCAAACCTTCTCTGCAGAAAGTGATATGGCGTCTTTAGACGATGATGCCTCATCACCATGTTCATCGGGACTTTCCCTCTCAACAAAGCCTCCTTACAAGAAATTTCGCCCATCACCTGATGCAGAAGGATCTCTGGGCAAGAGCGCCATCCTGAAATACAAAAAACCGGCTGTCATTGACAACACCACGGACGCAGACGATGAACAATACCTAAGCTCTGCGGAAGCGGGTAAAATTAACCTAGGGGACGTTCAGGGACAGGAAGCAGACCTTGAAAGTCAATATCCGCAGCATCTCGGCCCCAACTCCAACGCAAAAACTAGCCTCACACATCATCCACGAGGCCGAAGCAGCAAAAATCCTTTCGATCAATCGGCCGCGGCTGAAGCAAGTATTTCTTCAAACGAGGCAAGGAGGAGAACATGCACAAACACACAAAGGTCACAGGTAATCTATACCTCCGAGGATACAATATCTCGTTACTGCGCTTCCTGGGGGCAAGATTTTGCTCGAAACCTGACAAGCGATGTTCAGCCACGCGTTGAAAGCATTAATACTTCGGATGCTGAATCGAAACTGTCTTTGATGGTGTCCAAAAATGATTTTGCAAAGATGAGGGTTGTCGGTCAGTTCAATCTCGGATTCATCATAGCAATACTTCCGCGATATAGGAATATTTACTCATCAAGTGCTGCTGATGCGCAAGACGAACTTCTTATAATTGACCAGCATGCCTCGGATGAGAAGTTTAACTTTGAAAAGTTACAAGCTCACACCGTAGTTCAATCTCAACGATTGGTACATCCAAAAGTGCTGGATTTGACGGCTTTAGAGGAAGAAATCGTGTTGGAGAACTTGAAAGCGTTCGAGGCAAATGGCTTCCTGATTCAGGTCAACGCTACAGCTGCGGCCCCGGTAGGCAGTCGTTGTCAACTGCTCGCCTTGCCTTTGAGCCGAGAATTAACCTTTAATCTGAGTGACCTTGAAGATCTCATTTCGCTACTAGCAGAAGAGCCTGCGGGATCGAAGAACGTTCCACGGCCTTCGGCTGTCCGCAAAATGTTTGCAATGAGAGCTTGTCGCAGCAGCATCATGATCGGCAAAGCACTAACGACCACTCAAATGTATACTATTATACGACATATGGGGGAATTAGACAAACCATGGAATTGCCCTCATGGGCGTCCCACTATGCGACATCTCTGCCGTATCCAGGCCTGGGACGAGACACGATGGACGGCAGACACACTCGGTGCTTCTACGGCGAATTCCTGGGCCTCCTTTATAGGAAATCCGGTATCCAGGTAGTTTAAGTTATTCCCGGATCTTGTAATGGTCAGATACGAAATGCGCAGTGAAACTTTTTGAATCGTGGCAAGGCACATGGTCATGTCCAACCCGCTACCATTTATCATCACTCAAGAAATAATGACCCGTCTTTAATGTACAATCAGTCTTGGAAATGGCACATATCCTACCAACTGATAGCAAAGCACCCCCTTTACGTCTGGCAAACCCAGAAGCCCAGATTCCCCGACAAGCAACTAACGGTATCCCCCCTCGTCGTCAGCAATTTTGCCACTGATGTTCCGTCGATTACTCATTCCATAATCAACTGCGGACGAAATTTTCCTTTCCCCTCCCAGCAGAGTCGGCGGGCGGGAGCCTAAGAGGTTCACATATGATCTAGAATTGGGATCATAATCCAGCTGGACGGCACTATCCCTATGTCTCTTGCAAGCTCTTTGGGCTGCATTGCTCTGTTGTATAATATGTTGTCTGTTGCTTATTCTTGTCCGATTTTCACTTAATCCGGAAAGAGAAACGTCTTGTCTGTTTGTCGGCTTTACGTCACTTGCGCACAAGCCGGTCGTCGCCTGGCGTTTCAGCTCGGCAGTTGGATGCGAGAGACGAGGATTTGCATGTGCACCGACCACAGACTTTAACCGCGGCCTGTCATATGCCACGCCAGGGCCATGGGCCTCATGTACATGGTCAGAAATGCCCTCGTTTTTGAGCATTGGAGCTAATGTTTGATAGCCATTTTTGTTGGGACTGCCATATTGCGGCGGGGTTGCCACTGGTTTTGCTAGCATATAACCATGGCAGGTTGTCATCGACATAGATGAATCTGTCAGCATCGACGTCTCACTCAGTTGATCTATTCGAGTTTGTTGGATATCATCGACAGGGCTTTCCTCTCGCCGTAATTTCTGATAGGGGTTGGGTTCCGCTGAAAATGTGCCCAAACTCAAGGAGACCGGCGTTGAATGGCGTTTATTGGAAACAGCCTGCATCGAGCATGGCGGTGAATTTCCTGGCAGAATGCCATACTGCCTGTCTGATAAATCGATGAATGAAACACTGTTCGTGCCAGAGCTGCTGCCACAGCCCTCTCTTGTGTGCAGAAAAGGGACCTGAGGGGCTTGTGGGATCTGGTCTGTATCGCGGCCATAGGCATCACCTTGCGCTCTCGAAATTGACTGCCTTTTCCCGTTCATGATGTGGCTGGCAGCTTGCATAGATGGTTTTGCCATTTTATGATATGGCCTGGTCGTGAAATTGGCCTCGAGCGGATTCATGTCTGGCGGTAATAAGCTGATCCGGCGAAACAAGATGCCCAACCATGAGGAAATCGACAGAGAGATCAGATGCATTCCGCCCACGACAATGATCATGTAGTAAATAGCCGGGACAAAGTAATGGATCAAATTGGGACGGTCGGGTCTAGAAGCCCACAGGCTAGATTCTTTATAAGTGGAATAAGCCCCAAATACGTACAGGGAAAAGATGGCGAAATCGGTCGTGGCAGCAAACACATTATATGCTGCGGAAGACCCAGGGGTTCTACCAGATTCTTTACAAGACAAGTGATAGATTGCATATAAGCAATGGATTGTCGCAACACCAGGCTTGGCCGGATTAGCAATGTCGACAACAATGCAGGTAGGCGGAAAGGAAAACGGGACCGGGGGGGTGTTGGGCAGCTCAGCTCGTTTCTTACCAGAATTCTCATCACCATTCCCGCAACCTCATCAATGTTCGTTACAAGAAGCAGTAATATGAGTATCCCGAGCGCCGTGTTGAACTCCAATATACGGCAGACAAGCTGCACGACCCGCAGCCACTTGATCCATTTCTTTGTTTGTCCACCAAGTGGTACGTAGTGGCCACGTTGGTTGGACAAGAGTGCATGGACACTAAGATGGATCAATACATGAGACACATCAGTTCCAAAAATGATGAGAAACGCACTCGGGATGACGGTTGAAGGAAAGAAGTGGTCCATGTTGCATGGGCCTTGGAGGTTTTGGCTTCCAGCTCGCGCGCGTAACTGCCTTTGGGTCAAACGTAGATGTTGGGAAGGCCGCGTCGGGGCCTTTGCCGGTGCTGTACAAAAACGGCGGTGAGACGCCCATGACTGCGGGTGCCGTTTTCTGCATTGTGTAGTTGAAGGGTGAAGCCTGAAGCCATCGGAGGTATAGTCGAGATGTGTTGCGTTTTATCAAATTCGAGATGATTACCTATTAGTAGGTAGGTACCTACCTAGCATGCAGTATACATGTAGTAGTGAGCTTGATGATGACTCGTTGCCACAGCAACAATCATACCTCCTTCCCAACAAGGCTGGCAGCAGCACAGCTCCACTCATGTCTAGAATCTTGGGTTACTACTACCAGTAACCTCATGCGATGATCATGGCATACATGACAGACAACGACGTCGGAAATCTATAGACCCCGTATTGTTGGATACCCTTGTTTGGATCCATAGGCATGCCCGCTGTGGCATATTGGAGGCGCTCACGGCTTCGTTCGATCAGCAGAAACTTCTTCACGACTAGCTGCCGCCGTGATGTTCGTCCATCTCACTCGCCGTTCCGTTTAGCGGTGGTCGGATCAGGCCCAGCAGGCTTCTACACTGCCTATAGGGTCATGGCCAGAGTTCCCGGGACACATGTCGATATGTACGAGTCGCTGCCGGTCCCCTTCGGTCTTGTTCGTCACGGCGTTGCACCTGATCATCCAGAGGTCAAGGTATGTTTAGATGAACGGACAAATAAAGTCTTTCGGAATGATGATAACAGGAAAAACAAAGAATTGCCAAGAAAAGTTTGAGCAGGTGGCTTCGTCCCCTACATTCAGGTTTTTCGGCAATGTGTCCGTGGGCCAAGAAGCCTCTCATAGACACCAATGCAGCGTCAAGCTCCGATCTCTGGTGCGCCACTACGACTGTGTGCTTCTGGCTTATGGGGCATGTGAGGATAGAAGGCTCGGGATTCCTGGCGAGTCAACATTAAAAGGGATCCATTCCGCTCGGCAGTTTGTCGGCTGGTACAATGGTCTTCCCGAGTGCTCAAGTCTGAACCCGTCGATTGACAGCGCCGAGGACGCCATCATCATTGGACAAGGTAATGTCGCCCTTGATGTAGCTAGGATTCTTCTAGAGGACGTTGATGTCCTGCGGAAAACGGACATTAGTGATCATGCGCTCGAGAAACTGTCACGGAGTCAGATCAAGAGAGTTCACGTCGTTGGGAGAAGAGGACCAATACAGGTATGTCAAGCCTGTCTTGAAGCGAGATCCAATTCTAAGGTCGCGAGCTATTCTAGACTGCGTTTACGATCAAGGAAGTACGCGAGCTGATGAGCCTTCCCCATGTCGCCTTCCACCCTGTTGATCGATCCTTGATACCACACGATCTCAAAACACTGCCTCGTGCATCAAGGCGGTTGATGGAGCTTATTCTAAAAGGTTCCGCAAGAGCGCCTGATGAGGCACCAAGATCATGGTGCCTTGACTCTTGTCTGTCTCCGTCGCATTTTTTGGGACACAAAAGTTTGCCAACGACGGTAGCCTCCACCGCGTTCAACGTGATGAAATTGAACCAGCCGTATGACCCGATGTCAAAGTCATTAGCGACAGGTCAAACCGTATGCCTGCCTTCAGATATCGTGTTCCGGTCCATCGGGTACAAATCTGCGCCGCTCGCAGAGTTTCTTGAAATGGGAATTCGGTTTGACGAGGTGCAGGGCGTCGTAGCGAACGACGGCTTGGGGCGAGTAGCACAGGCAACAGTAGATACGAATAATCCTGTTCTGAAACAGGTACCCGGTGTGTATTGTGCAGGCTGGGTCAAAAGGGGCCCGACGGGTGTGATAGCTTCCACAATGCAAGATGCCTTTATCACGGGAGAAGCTATTGTTCAAGACTGGGTATCTGGAGCCAAGTTTCTCAGGCCGGAAGAAAAAGAAATGGCTCAGGGTTGGGAGGGCTTAAAGCTAGAAAATGAAGTATGTGCAGAGCTCGCGGTCTCCTGGGACCAATGGTTGCAAATAGACAGGGCTGAGAAGCAGCGTGGGCAAGAACGGGGAAAGCGGAGAGAAAAGTTCTCAAGCGTTCAAGATATGCTCGCTGTCGTGCGATAATTACAACAGCAATATTTAAGTTCTGCGATTTATTGCATTATCATAAGAAGACCATTAGTTGGCCTTTACTTTTTGTGTTAACTCCGGAACCTTCTCAAACAGGTCACCTACGAGACCAACGTCCGCGACTTGGAAAATCGGTGCATCTGCATCTTTGTTGATGGCAGCAATCACTTTGCTGTCCTTCATACCGGCCAGATGTTGAATCGCGCCTGATATTCCAACAGCCATGTAAAGTTTTGGTGCTACAACTTTGCCCGTCTGCCCAACCTGAAGACTATTGTCCGCATAGCCGCTGTCAACGGCAGCACGTGAAGCGCCGACTGCAGCACCAAAAGCGTCAGCCAGAGGCAACATGACCGTGTCAAAATCCTCTTTCGACTTCAATCCCCGACCACCTGAGACAACCCTAGAAGCTGTAGCCAAATCCGGACGATCAAATTTTGCCAGATCCTCGGCAATCCATTCTGCTGATGAATGGGTCTCGGGATCAACACCATCGAGAATCTTGGCACAACCAGAGCTTGGGGTAGCAGGAGGAAAGGCTGTGCCACGTATTGTAATGATTTTTACCGGATCCAAAGACTGGACAGTAGCAATGGCATTCCCAGCATATATCGACCGTACAAAAGTCTTTTCGTCTTCGATTGCAGTGACATCTGAGATCATTTGGCAATCCAACAACGCCGCCACCCGAGGTAAAAGGTTCTTTCCGAATGCTGTGTGTCCTCCAACGACATGGCTGTAGCCGCCCTTCTTGATGTTCTCTATCAGTAGAGGGGCAAATGCTTCTGGGAGACTCTATAGACGAGTCAATATAAAAGCTCGTTGAGTTATAAAAGAACAAGCCTAACCTTTTCGTAAATTGCGTTCTGAACCTTGATGACTTGATCGACACCATCTACCTTTGCGGCTTCTTCACAAGCTTGAAGCACGTTGGCACCTGCAATAAAGCCATGGACGGTTCCGCCTAGCATTTTAGCCGCCGTAAAAGCGTTCAAGGATGCCTGGAGGAGTTGTCCATTACGCTGCTCCAAGATGGCGAGAGTCGAGACGAGTCGACTTCTACCATTAGCCGAATGTTTTGCGCTGGAGGAAATACGTAAACTACAAAGAAGACGTTGAGAAGGAGCGTATCTTGAGAGGCTGAGCATATTTGAAACTGATGGAATATTGCCTGCGACGTCACTTGTCTTGCGTTGAAGTGGCCTTGCGAGTTGCAACGTGTGACAGAATACTAATGATGTGTGTTAAGGTGTGTTGAGTGGGAAAATAGGTCACGTGGAAAGATGGGTAAAAATACCAAACAAATCGGAGGGTTAATAGAGGAATTAGCTTAGCATTAATAATGAACAAATTAACCAATTTTAAACCTTATTTAATAAGTCTACTTTTATAGTAATAAGACTAAAACCTTTCTTACTCTAACTTTATTATACTCTTAACTAACCTCTTTATATTACTATATTTAATTATTATACTTATAAGTAATTCTTTTATAGTTAAACCTTAAATTATATATATATAATAGCTATAGTTATTATAGAAAATGCTCTTTTATAGCTAAGTTAATAAAAACACCCTTTTAAGGTTAGGTTAAATAAATAATAAATTAATTCTTTTATAGTTAGATTAAAAGAAATAGCTATAGTTATTTAATAATTAAAAAGTCCTTTATAGTTAAGCTAAAAATAATTTAAGTAAAGCTTTTTTATAGTTAAGCTAATAAAGTTAGATATATCTATAAATTTATCTGCAGTTAAATCAGATATAATATTTATTTATAATAATTATATACATATTATTATAGCTAGTTAACCAACTATATCCTTATAATTAAATAATATTAAAAAAAATACCTAAATTTTTATTAGGGCTTTAGAGGAAGCTACTATATAATAGTAGTATATAGAAGTTTATTATCTTACCTTTAACTTACTTATTTAGAGAATATAGAAGTTTAATTAGTAAAAGTATATAATATAGTTAGTTATATAACAGGAAGTGGTATGTAGTTATTAAGGTAGGTGACTTGCTATATAGTTAAAAGGCATAAGACAGCTTAAAATTAGGGTATTTCTATTAAACCTTATAAAGAAAGATATTCTTTTTCTTTCTCTTTCTATTATTATCCACTAATAATTATTAATTATTAGTTAAGTACTAATAATTATTATAATTATCCTAAGCACCCCTAATCCATTAACTCTCTTAACTCCCTCCTATTACTAGCTTTTTTTAGCTACTTTTATTTTATTAGGTTAAAATAAAAAGAACCTTTTAATTTATTTAATTTAATTCTTTGCTTTATTATTTAATTAAATTTAAATCGCTTCTTTTTGCTTTACCTTATAATTAATTCCTAATGCCTAGTCTTTTCTATTTACTATAATTTATAAGTGTTGGAATCGCTCGTCTTGAGGATGGAAGGGATACACGATAGTAACCGGAAATTGTGGGTCATACGCACGATATGCGTGCCCTAATTGGCTGGATTACTATGTCATGTGACCTAGGGTAGTACTGTGGCCATAATACTACACTTTTACATTATCCCCCTCTTTTCCCTTTAGATAATTATAACTATATAAAAATCAGACCTTTGTTACCTCCCCCTATGTTATTACTATAGTAATCACACCCTGTAAAACCAGCACTAATTAGTAGTTATTATAACTACAAATTAGCTAGGAATTAACAAAAGAGATAAACTTCCAATATAATACACTTATTCACTTAATTACACAGAATCCGTTATTTGTGCTACCTAAAAGCAACTTTTTCTATTATTATCGACTTTTACTACTTATTTACTA
>AFQZ01001089.1:0-17363 GCA_000222935.2 Aciculosporium take MAFF-241224
CTCTCTCTCTCTCTCTCTCTCTCTCTCTCTCTCTCTCTCTCTTTCTCTCAGTGATTCTCAAAGGAAAAGGCGTTCTTACTCGGCAAGAAATCGGGACATGGTAGACGACTTGTATGGTTTTTGATGCGGATATACAGTGGATGGAGATGGGGCCATAATCTCGCCAGATGGTGTTGGGCACATGGGCAAGGAGCCCCTTGCGGCTCTGTCATTCAGCATGTCATTATGATGGATGACTTTTTTAAAAGCAAGAATTTCTCTCACCAGTATCCCTGATGCAGTGAAGTGATGCAGTGAATCGAGTAAAGTCGCTGTAAAATCGGCTGTAAGCACAGCTGTAAGCACGACTTGGGTCAACTCGCGATGATGCAGAAATCCTTCCGAGAGGCGTAGTGGCTGTAAACTCGGCTGTAGGCAAGGCTTGGGTTCTCAACTCGCGTGGCGGGATTTTAGTCGGAGAGGGCGTAGCCGTGTAAGCCGCAACGCAATGTCGTGCCTGGAAGGAGATGAAGTACTATGGGATGCCTGAGAAGGTGGCATTTCACATTATAGCATTGGTCTCGAATCGGTTGTTCCGAGTTGCCGTCAACGACGTGCAAAGACGTATCACAAACTGATGCTCCCCGTCCACGACCTCCTCCTATCAACGACGCATCACAACGACATCCTCCTCATCCGCCCCGTCCACGACCTCCTATCGACGACGTACTACAAAGCCATCCTCCCCATCCACAACATCCTTCTCCTCGACGCTCAGCCGCACAACGCGCGCGTGTTTCGGTCCGTCGTTGACAGCTTCTAGAAAGGCGGATACCGACTCGTGCTCGCCTTGGGCTTCGCCTTCGACCTAGGGTGGGTGGGAGGTTAGCGAGCGAGCGAGCAGGGCCAGCACAGAGAGCACAGAGGGCGGAGCGGGCAGAGAGAGCGCTCAGCAAGTCTTGGACCACGGTGGTACATGGGCATGGCGCTGGGCAGACGTGGGCGAAGCAGCATGTGTGTACATGTATGCGTACCTTGTTATCGGCCGTGTTTCGACACCAGCCTGTGAGGGAGCACTCCTGGGCTTTGGCACGGGTGAAGAATCTGGCGGTGGGGCATGGTGTGTCACGCCAACGTGTGAGCTGGGGAGGAGCTTGAGTGCGGGCGTGGGTGAGCTGGGAGGAGCTTGAGTGCGGGTGTGGGTGAGCTGAGGAGGAGTTCGAGTGCGGGTGTGGGTGAGCTTCCGAGGATGTATACATGTGTGCTCGTACATATATGTATACTTCGTATGTGCGTGTGCGTGTGCGTGTGCGTGTGCGTGTGTACGTGACTGTGGACTTGTAGATGATTTACCTGAACCCGACGCCTGGGAGGAGGAAAGAGGTTAGTTCTGGGAGGAGGGATGTTAAGCAGGCGTGCGCTGGAGCATAGACCAGACGTTCGTTACCTTGGACGGTGCCGCCATGGGCGAAGAAGTGGACCTGGTGCGTTGAGGACGTGAGGTTTCAATCAACTTGTCTGTGTCTATGGGGTCAAGTTGGCACGGGTAGGACCTGGTGCTTTTTCTTACCCGTCTCGGCATGTCTGGAGTGAGCGGCGTGATGTTGGACGGGTTGGACGGTTCATGGCGTTGAGTCGTCGTCACGTTGTCGTCACGTCGTCGTCACGTCGTCGTGCGGTTGCGGCGGTGCCTGATTTGACGGCGCGGGTGGGGCCACAATGGGATACTCTCTACTAGGAAGGAGGTAAGGTACACATTTCGTACCGGAAGGTACGACCCAGGCACGACGAGGTACCAGACATCAACTTTGGAAAGTTGGTTTCCATCCATCTCCTCGTTTAACACGGCTGTCTAGACTCGATCCATTCACTCACCAGCCTAAATTCGACACAACCAACGCAAAGCAAAACTACACGTCCATCCATCTATTGCGCGCAGCTGTCCAACGC
Source organism: Aciculosporium take MAFF-241224 (assembly GCA_000222935.2). Lineage (NCBI taxonomy): Eukaryota > Fungi > Ascomycota > Sordariomycetes > Hypocreales > Clavicipitaceae > Aciculosporium > Aciculosporium take. Next base: position 1,930 of record AFQZ01001089.1, read on the forward strand.
CCAGACTTTATCAGCAGGGCCCCCGGAGGGAAGCCAGCATCAAGGGCAAACCACGCCGCTCGGTCCCATCATCGCAAAATCTTCAGCGCCGACTCCAAATCCTCCATCTTCCTCCCCAGCTGCTCCCTCTTGTGCGAAACAAGCCGCGACTCGCCCGTGATAGACGCCAAGTCCTGCGTGTCCAGCCCCAGCACCCACTTCTCCGAGAACAACCCCAGGGGGCTCATCGGCCCCGTCAACAAGCAGTGATCGACCGCCTGGCGGAACAAGTTGTCCACGACGCGCTCCCGCGCGACCCTGTAGTACGCCCTGAGAATGTCGTGAATGCTCTCGCTGATCTCCTGGCCGTTGGGCCGCTCCTGGATCGCCCGCCGGATGTGCCCCAGCGCAAAGAACTTTTGCTCCTCGTCCTCGTCGCCACACTCCCTCATCAGGGGCGCCACGATGCGACGACTGCGCGCCCCCTGGAGCGAGGAACTGAAGGAGATGCTCAGCGTGTACGGCTTTGCTTCCCGTTCGATGCCCACCAGGAAGAGGGCCTTGTCCACGGCAGCGCGGTACCTGCGCAGGAGGTCGTCGGACATGGCGGACTTGAGCTCCTCGAAGACCTTGGCGTCGGTGCAGATCTTGCGCAGAATCGTCACGATGAAGTGATGGATTACGAGGACAATCTTGCTCAGGTACGACTTCACCATGGGCTCCCAGTTGCGGGACTGCTCCCTGAAGGCGCCGGAGAGCAGGCCCGACCCGAATGTGCCGACTTCGACGCCGCGAGAGCGGACATACATCTGGCTGATCCAGGCCATGATGTCCTGCCTCTCGCCGGGGGGCGCACCCTCGGGCCCGTCCATGTCGACGATGGCGTCTAGCTCGGGGAACTGGGAGGGGCCATCTCGTAGGGGTTTGGGCTCCGGCACACTCACACAGGGGCAAGTGACTTCAATGCAGCCCGAGGGCTGCTCCTCGCCCTCAAACCGGTACGCATTCGAGTTGCGGATAAAGTCGCAGTTGAACTTGTCCGTGATGTTCACCACGTCGGTAATGAGGCGGAGGCTGTCGCCCTCAATCTCCGGCACAGACGAGTAATTGGCCTCGAGCGCCCCGCGGACAATCTTCTGAAAGCGCGCCGCCACATCGCAGAGGTACATCTGCTGGTCCTGCTGCGTTTGTCTCGAGACACCGAGGTCGTCGAGTGCCCTCTTGCACTCGGCAAACATCCTCTTGGCCTCGGCCCTGAGCTTGGGAAACGCCTTGTCGGTTATGTGCCCCAGGAGGTCCTGCAGCCGCTCCCGGAGGGCGACCACCCCGACGCGATCCCGCGGCAAGTGGCACCACGGCTCTTCCCGGAACATCTTTTCGCGGAACCGCATACCGCCGCCGCCGCCGCCGCCGCCGACGGAGCACTCTTCATCAGCGCCCCTGTTCCGCACAACATAGTACCCCAGGTTCAGGGGCCTCTTCTTCCCATTGACGAGGTCGCACACGACAGTCTTGGTGCTCCTCTCCACCAGCAGATCCGGCTTGGTGAGCACGCCGAGCGTCCGCTCGCCACTCTTGTCATACTGCTCCGAGAGGTTCAGGATCTCCTGCGTCATGATGTCCACCGTACACGGCAGCACGGCCAGGATAATGGTCCTCTCCTGCTCGATATAACTCTTTACCATGTCCAGAACGAGGACTTTGTCCGTTTCCGTGGTGACGCCTTCTTCCGTGTTGCGAAATATCCCCGGGACGTCTATGACGGTCAGGTAGTCCTCTGCGGGGCCACACTTTTCAATCCGGAGCACGTCGCGGCTGAATGTGTGGCTCCCGTCGGGGTTCTCCGGTGTTTTGATGCCCATCCGGGCGTTGACCTGTCCATCAGAAACCAGGTCAGTAACCGTATGCTGCAGTTCAGGTGAAACACGCGCGCCGCGACGCCTTACCTCGCCGAGAATGGACGCAAACTCCCCCTGCAGCTCGGCCGTCGACCCCACCCTCCGCCGATACGACGCCACGTCCTCCTTGTGCGCGTCCGAGGCGTCCGGCCCGGGGATGATGCTCACGACCACCTCCTGGAGGGTGTCCCTCCGGTGCGTGATCTGCGTGGCGTACCGGGTGCAGAGCCCCTGTCCGTTGGGGAACGGGATCCCCGTCAGGCTCTCGAGGAGGGAGGATTTTCCGGAACTCTGGTCGCCGACGACGACGAGCTGCGGGAGGGGCATGTGCGTGCCTACATTCTTTTCGCGGAGCTGGTCGATTTTGCGCAGCCGGTCGGGGCTCGTGAGCGTGGGCGCGTCTTGGTCGGCCATGGCCAGGACGGGCACGATGGGGCGGCAGGGGAGGGAGGGAGGGAGGGAGGGGTAGCAAGGAAGCAGGCGGGTCGAGGACTCTTGTGTACAAGATGTCTCTGCCTGGGGGGGGGGCCTTTCAAGAGGATGTCTGCTTCAGGGGGAGGAGGGATCGTGGGAGTGGACATGCAGGATCGCAACAGCAGGAGTGTGTTCGTGTTCGTGTGGAAGAGAGAGAATGTGCATTGTACCATTTTGTCTGCTTGCGCGCGGCTTTATATATCAAGATGGCTTGCGCCCATTCACAGGTGGCCGGCCATCCGTCCTGGACCGCGCACCCACAGCCGTTTGTTTGTTTTCTTCCTCCCGCTCGCCGTTTGCCTATTCCACACCCAGGCAAAAACAAGGCTTCGAGCACAACCAACAAGTCAGATAAGGCAAAACGGGGTGTGCAAGAACATGGGTTCCCCTCAGCAGTTCAAGATACTTGACCAAACGAGCCATCCCGTACAGATGCGCATTCTTCGACACGCTCAGACACGTTCCGCACAACAAACGCGAGCGTAAACAAGGGACGTGAATTGCATCGTCTTGACTGACTACCGCCTGCCGATTCATGCCATCCGCGTATTCCTACAACCCAGCCAGCCACCGGAAGCACGACGCTGAACCCCCAAGCTGCTGTTCAATTCTGCGCCGAGGCTCCTCGCTTTTGTCCCACCACCGCCATTACCACCATCGGACGTCACGCCCTATCCCGCCTTCCTTGCCATGCAAGCATACATATCCAGGCTTGGCCGAGGCATCCATCCATAAATCCACCACCTAGATAGTTGATGTGTTCCGTCACCAACCACAAGGGGCAAATCTCGACCATCTGGCAGCCAATTCAAAAAGCCACTACTATCCATTTCGTCCCGTCTGCGAGCATAAAGCGTAGGACCCACAGATGGCCTCGTATCGTGCCAACACGGCCCCATTTATATTAATCACCACGTAGATTGTGTGCGTCGACAAGCAAAGGGGCCGTGCAACAGATTGCTGAGAGATAAAAAGAGGTGTTGCCTTGTGCCTCTAGTTAAAGTCTGCGGGCCCCTGGGCGGCAGGGTTAGGTTCCCTGTGCGCTTCGTAAAAGGCCATCAGCCTCGACTCGGCTTTCCGCCTGCTGGCATCGTCTAGCTCGCCGACGCTGGCACCGTTCTCCTTGGCCTTGGTGGCCAATCTGGTGGCAGCTGTAACGGAGGCGGGACTACACAAGGGAGAAAGGGTTAGTGGCAGAAACAGTTGGTTGGCTGCGGTATCTGGGGCCCGTCGCCGTTTGCACATACCCAAACATTTCACGGTCCACCTCCAAGAAAATTTTCATGGCGTCTTTGCCGCCTCTTTGTACCAGGTAGTTCAAGTATCGGCATGCGAGTTCCCGCTTGATGGCCATGGACAGGCGGCTCTTGGTGCGGAAGTCGTCAAACACCTTCTTGATGCGCTCGGCCGTCTCCGTTTCCTCCTCGCCAGTCGCTGACTGCTCAAGCTCAAACGAGAACCACTTCTCCCAAAAGACCAGGCTGTCGCCATACCATTGCGAGTTCTTCAGAAAGACGGCTCTCGCGTCTTCGGTCGAGCCCTTTGCCCTCCACAGCAGTTGCGCCCATTCCGCCACTAAAGCAGCTTTGGTGTACAGGTCGACGGTTGGTGCATCAATCTGGTCTCTGTATACCTGAATCGCTGCCTCAAGATTCTTCTGCCGACGCTGCAAGTGCGCCCACGAGACAATGACCTCGATGCAGTCGGGTAGTTTCATGAGGATGGCGGCGTGGATGTCCAGGGCGACGTCAATCCTCCCAGAGCCCTCTTCAAAATATGCCCACTGCAGTCGGATGCCAGGCCGGCTGATTGGCACAAAATAAGAGGCTCGGATGTAAATATTGCGCACTTCTTCCCCCTTGCCCTCTTGCGCGGCCATCCACCGAGCGTACCTGAACCAAAACTCGTCGTAAAAGGCGCATGTCACCACGCATCGGTCATAGAGTGACACAACTCGTGTAAAATCGCCCTCGGCTTCCTCAAAATCCAGATACTTGCGCCAATTGTTCAGTTGCGAGTGCTCCAGCTCGGTGACGTGAAAATAAGGTCGCTTAATCTCTGACTCGTACGTCCACCTCTTGGACACTTCCTGCTGTGTGGCGGTGAAGACCTCGTAGTACATGGCGTCAATCTTGGCCCTCACATCGCGTTCAACTTCCAGTTCTGCACGCGCGCCGCTGCCATAGGCCGCCGACTCGGCCTCCACTTCCGCTTGGAATCGGCTGAGCACATCGGCCGGTACCACCTCGTCCAAAGGCTGGGTGTGTGAGAGAGTACGAAAACGTTCATAGTAGCGAGCATATTGATGCAGAGGAATGCGGATAACGCGAGCGTGAATGGCATAGATGCGGTCCTGCGCCTCTTGTCGCTCCTCATATTCAATGTACTTGTCCCAGAAAGGATGAGCCAGGAAGTCGAGGCCGACGAGGCTGGCGCCGCGTTCGAATAATCTGCATTACCATGTTAGACCTCGGAGGGAAATCGTGGGGGGGCGGATATTGGTGGATTGATAGGGAGGGAGGAGAGGAGAATAATACACAGGTGGGTGATGACCACGAGAATAACGAGCTGGGGAAGAAAACAGAAACTCAATATCGAAGTCATCGACCATGGGGCACAAGCGGCATCAAGGCGGATGGATAGAGGGAAAAGCTGTGGGTGAAAAAGGCAGGACAAATCAACAAAAGCCTGCGGCATAGTGTAAGAGAGAGCATCCCGAATCAATAGGACCATTGAAGGCGAATCTCACCAGCACATGCGTCGGCGGCGACGTGCGAGGTTTTCTCAATCAAGTCCGTAGAGCGAGTTCACGCAACGACCTGGTGGTAGTGGGGACGCTGCGTTGATGGCTCTGTTAAAAGGGAAGGAAACCATCATTGCAATACTTACTCTCGAACAATCTGCGGATCGTGAGTCGTCTCCATCTTGAAAGAGCAGTACTCGGTCCACAGGTCAACAGAGTTGGTGATGTTTGCACATCCTCGCTCATAAACCTAAATAGCTTCCGGTCAATGGGCCTATCGACTTGCTCGGCAAATATCATTGTGTACGAACCATCTCTGCCGACTCTGGGCCCGCGATATTGAACTCCATATCCGCGTATTTCTTCCAGTATCCAAACAGGAGCGGGAACTTGTGAAGAAACCGATCGTAGGCATCGCGGAATGTCGACAGCGCCTGCGGGCTAGAATTCCTGTTCAATCCCCCGTCCAACGTCTCGGCGGACTTGATGTAATTCTCCCAGCTTTCAAAATTTTCGGGATCGGCTTCCTATATGGGTGGAAAGAGCAGATTAGTTGGATTGAAAACAACGAACCGTTGGACCATGGCAAAAGTCGGCTTTGCTGGCTTACCACCTCAGCCTGGTACTTGCGTACAGCGGCGTACTCCTCGTCGGAGCCACCATATGAGGCGAATTCACTCATTTCGACGAGCCGCTGGCCAGTAGAGAAGTTGCTGAGGATGCGACTGAGGAACAGAGGCGAAGCAGCGACGGCTGTTGGTTGATGTATTTGCTAGGACTGCGGGTTGGAAAGCTGAATTTTGAACGAAGATGGCTGGATGCAGAGCGACGCTGGGCTTCAGGTTCCGCACGCCGAGACCAGGTCAAGAAGGATACTTGGACGGTAAGTCCTGGAGGAGATTTTCTCGACCCATGGATGGCTCGCTAGGCGGCTCAGGTACATGCATGCTTTGTACCTCTGATTTTGACACTAGCCGCGATTTGGACTTGATGTGGGTCTTGAATGGTGACTAAGCACAATTGTATAACTGACTCGTCGCGGGAATCTTGCACGAAGAACTTTTTTCTCCTCCATACGGGCTGATGATGATTCACCAATACATAACATATGATAGGAAGAGACTGAACGCTCTCTTTGCGAGAGCATGATCTCAAGTTCGAATCTGAAGCTCAATCTCTTTTCTTTGTTCTCTTCTTTCCCATCACTCTCCAACACGTGCATTGGGAAATGGAGCTGTCGTCTGGAGTTTTGTGCCTGCCTTCTGATCAATGCGCACAAATGTTGCAGGACCAACTGCTACACTGAGTCTTGCTTCAAGATGCACCTCATCAGAGGCCTCGATGAGGTATTCGCATGGTTTGCTAGTTCCCCAAGTTTGACGTTGTGGGACAGACATTGAGAAAGAATAGGAAAGGAAAGGAAAGGGTCTCGGCTATTCAGGATCATCGAATGCTCCTGTGATGATCCAACAAGACAAGACATTAATCAGACCCTACATACAAAGTCACAGACATAAGGTCATCCCATACTTTGTCCACGATGCACAATGCCAAGATATTGCTTTGGCAACAGAACCGTGGGAGATAATTGACTTCATGATGGGCGTGCCGAGTCTATCAGCGTATGCATCACTTTCAGGCAAGCAACAAAGACATGACTTGACATCGCACTACTGTCGTATGTGTAAAAGAACATTGTACCCCATCATCTGACAAAAGAGTAATCGATACATGTAGCATGATGTAGGCCAGTTTCTGACTACTTGTGCGAGGAACGCAGCACGGGTTCATTTCCATTTTCGATGCATACTGCGACGACAACTTGACTGGTCTGTTTACGACCCCTTCTTCTCATCTCCAGTATCATGGAGCGCGTTAGCTACGCTGTGTTGAAATGCTCAGACAGGCGTCTGGTAGGACAATTGCTGTGCTATTTTCTTGAAGCCAGACTCGGTATTGTTCGCCGCCGTCATTTGTGTCACCATGACGAGGCCAGTCATATCGATCACCTGGCAGTCAGCTTGTGCAGCCACACAAGTACCATGGATGTTCAGTTCTCGCGGGCCAACTCGGATGGTCGTATTCTCTGAGCATTGCGCCATGAATGAAGTAAATGTCTATCGAATTCTCGTCAGTTGACCATGGGACTTTCAAGTGCTCCCATTCGGGTAGAGAAGCAGCAACTTTCAAAGACCTCATCGTGGCGTTTGCGAGCCTCGATGACTTGGAGATGACATGACCCATAGCCAGCTCATCTCGGTGCTATGTAGTACTGTTGATCACATTTTCTAGCAAAAGTTTCAATGGCTTGCAAGTGTGTGATTCGCACTGGCTAAGCCTGTAACTTGAAGCAGCTCGTTTTTTTCAACGAGCAGACGCGGCCATAGTTCGAATGCCACATGTGATACTTTCGCCTCCAACGTCCCCATATCGTGGCCAGTCTTCAGGAGTTGATGTTGAAAACTTTCAAGGGCGAACGCGACATTTTCTGCAAACTTGCCCGCGTTTTATGCAAAAGGGTTCAGATCATTGTTTTTTAAAAAAAAAAAAAATTCTGCCTGACATGGGCACGGACACGGGAATTTCCATCGTGGGGGCCGAGTTTGACGTGTCTTTTCCTATCAAGGGTCTTGGGCAGCGTCCTTTAAGCGACTTCAGGCCACGCAACCGACGTCATTTTCCCAACTCGGCCAACCATCGAGAAACCACTGACCAGATCAAGCCGACGCGCCGCCAATGCACGCCTCATACCATCGCACCACACCACCATAGCGCGTATGATGGACTGCATGTAGGCGCAAAGACATACCGGCTCGCTGCTCTCCTCCGATCGATCGATCGATCCGCCAAATGCTCCTCCCGCCTGCTCGATGGATCAACCCCAAGGCTCGTGGGCTGCGCCGGCACCCGACCCCGAGAAATCGAGCGAACTCTACATAAGGGACCATCCTCATCGCTCCATCGCCATTGTATCATCTTCGCATGCGCTCATCCTCCGCTACAGCTACGCTGCCAGCGGCGACGCCGCCCACAATGGCTCCGTCACCTCGGTGCATTCTGTCAAGTCCCGGGGCGGCGGCGGCGGAGACACGCACGCGTCAAGGTGCATGGTTGAGTTTTCGCCCATCTCGACACAGCTTTTGAAAGACTACAGACCCTTGACTCACCGGCCCGTGTACGGGACGCTGGGACTGATGGCGGCCAACGGCGAAGCGTTCCTGTCTGTCATCACCCGAGCCGTCCGGGCTGCCACCATCCGACCCGGCGAGACGGTCGAGAAGATCTCAACGGTCGATTTTTACTGTTTGAGCAGCGCCGACTACGACGACGTTGTTCCCCTGGAGTCTTCTGAACCCGATGGTTCCGATGCCTTGTCGACGTTCAGTGCTCAGTCGGGATACGGGCAGAGTCTCGGTCGACGAGAGGTGTCCATGGAACACCCGTGCCACGAGTTGCGAAAGCTTCTTAGCAATGGGTCATTCTACTACAGTACCGACTTCGACCTGACCAACAGGCTACAGGACAGGTGTGTTTCTACATGGTGCAGTTTCGCTCTAGACCTGGTCATCATGCTAATGTTCTCGTCGCAGATCCATCAACTCCAATTCGTTCGACATGGACAACTTTGACGACACGTACTTGTGGAACTCGTTCATGATTCGACCGCTGGTCGAGTTCCGCTCTCGCCTTATGCCGCCCGAAAGAGAGGCACTAGACTCCTCGCGTATTCTGACCTCGGCCACACGGGGGTTCTGCAAGACCATGACGATCCCGCAGAGCGCATCCCCCATTCGACAGCCAAAGAACGGGATGCCGTCGTATCTCAGCCTGATATCCCGACTGTCGTGCCGCCGCGCGGGCACTCGGTTCAACTCCCGAGGCATCGATGATGACGGCAACGTCGCCAACTTTGTAGAGACGGAAACCATCTTCTGCAGTCCAGCAGGCACCCTGTTCTCCTACGTTCAAGTCCGTGGCTCCGTCCCCGTCTTTTGGGAACAAACGGCCGACCTGCTCCCCGGTCGGCAGAAAATCACGGTGACCCGGTCCAAGGAAGGAACGCAGCCCGCCTTCAACAAGCACATCGAGGAACTGGAGCACATATACGGCGCCGTCCACGTCATCAACCTCCTGAGCGATACGAAACCAGCTGAAGTGGAGCTCAGCGACTTGTATCGCCACGCGATCCGTCGCTGCCCATACAGCCAATCCGGCAGCAGTCCTGCCAAACATGCCCTGCTCCGCGATACGCACTACGACTTCCACGCCGAGACAAAAGGCCCTGCCGGGTACGAGGCCGCCAAGGACATTCGACGGCACATTGAAGCCTCCACCGATGGGTTTGCCTACTTTCTGGCAGAAGAGACGGACGACGCGTCAGAAACCGCGACCGATGCTCGACGCAGCAGCCGAATGGTTGTCGTCCTGCAGCAAGACGGCGTCTTCCGCACCAACTGCCTCGACTGCCTCGACCGCACGAACCTCATCCAAACGCTCATCTCGCAAATGGCCGTCGAGACGTTCCTCGCCCACAAAAGCGACTACGCCGCCTCCGACTTCTGGATGCGGCACTCCAGCCTCTGGGCCGACAACGGCGACTCCCTCTCCAAGATTTACGCCGGAACCGGCGCCCTCAAGTCCTCGTTTACGCGCCACGGAAAAATGTCCCTCGCGGGCGCCATGGCCGACATGCGAAAGTCGGTCCAGCGCATCTACCACAACAACTTCATCGACCCCTCCCGCCAGGTCACCATCGACATGCTCCTCGGGAGACTCATGCAGCAAGTCCCCGTGCACCTCTTCGACCCCATAAGCGACCACGTCTCCGTGGAGCTCGCCCGCCGCAGCGGCGAGTACACGCGCTCGGAAACCATCCACCTCTGGGCCGGCACCTTTAACCTCAACGGCCGCACAGACGGCGTCGATCACGACCTCTCGCCGTGGCTGTTCGGGCCGGCCGCCGCCGGCGTCGACCAGCCAGACATCTACGCGGTTGCCTTTCAGGAAATCGTCGAGCTGAGCCCGCAGCAGATCATGAACAGCGACCCCTCGAGGAAGCACCTCTGGGAGGCGGCCGTCAAGCATGCCCTCAATCAGCGGCAGGCAAGTCTCGGCGGGGAGCGGTACGTCCTCCTGCGGAGCGGGCAGCTTGTGGGCGCGGCGCTGTGCATCCTTGTCAAGACGTCGCGGCTGCGGTATATCAAAAATGTGGAGGGCAGCGTCAAGAAGACGGGGTTGTCGAATATGGCGGGGAACAAGGGGGCTGTGGCCATTCGCTTCGATTATGCGAATACGCCGGTTTGCTTTGTGACGGCGCACTTGGCGGCGGGGTTTTCGAATTACGATGAGAGGAATAGGGATTATGCTACTATTCATCATGGGTTGCGCTTTCAACGGAATAGGAGCATTGAGGATCACGGTACGAGCTTTACCTTCTGATTGTCTCTTTTTCTCTCTTTTTCTTTTTTTTTTTTCCGGGGGGCGGTTGATTGGTTGGGGGCGGTTCTTATGACCAATCTACTTGAACGGTGCTGACTTGACACAGATGCCATCATATGGATGGGAGATTTCAACTACCGGATAGGGCTGGGTCTCGAAAAGGCCAAGGCCTTGGTCAAAAACAAAGACATTGCGTCGCTGTACGAGAATGACCAGCTCAACCTGCAGATGGTGGCGGGTTTGGCCTTTCCGTTTTACTCGGAGGCGCGGATAGGATTCATGCCGACGTACAAGTTTGACGTGGGGACGGACAACTATGATAGTTCGTAAGTTGTTCTTGTCCAAGTCTTGACCTTTTACGCCAAGACAAGCAACAGAACGGGACAGGCAGAAAAACAGCTCATGATGACGCATCTCGGTATGCTGACGGGTATTTTCTGGCAGTGAAAAGGCGAGAATCCCGGCATGGACAGATCGCATCCTCAGAAAAGGGTCCGTCCTACGACAGTTATCATACGACTCTGCGCCGCTCCGCTTCTCGGATCACCGCCCCGTATACGCCACGTTTGAGTGCAGAGTCAACTTTGTCGACGAGGAGAGGCGCGACGAGATCAGTCGCGAGCTGTACCAACGGCGCAAGGCCGATGTCGGGGACGCAACTGCTCATCTTGGCGACGGCGAGGACTCGGACGACGAGGACCTGATTGGGTATGACTCCATCGAGCCTGGCCTGCCGCCGGCCAGTTCTGACCGGCATAAATGGTGGCTGGACAACAGGCAGCCGGCGAGGGCGCAGGTGACGGTGCCCGAGGGGCCAGACGGGCTTCCCATGGCACTGAACCCGCGTCGGCCGTCGAATCCGTTTGGCCAGACGGACGAGCCCGACTGGGTGTCTGTGCCGAGGTCATCGCCTGGTCGTTGGAGCCCGTCGAGCTCGCCGCATGATACGGTATCGCCGCCGGGGGCGTTTTCTTCTCGCGCACAGGGACAGGTGCTACAGGTGCCGAGGAAGCAGCTGCCGGCGACATATTCTCCGTCCAAACCACCAGCCCAGGTGGTGGGAACCCAGGTGGGCGGGCTGCGAGTCGACGGCGAAAAAGACGGTCTTGTCGGGATTCACGAGTCGGATACAAGCACAAGCCCAAGCAGGAACGCGACTGCACGAACAAGGCCGCCGCCTCCCCCGCCACCGCGACGACAAAGGGCCGGTTCTGGAGCCAATACAGATACAGATGCGGATACACAGATTGCGTCGCCGTCATGTTCCGGAAGCGCCGGTGCCGGGACACAAACGCTGCCACGGCGGTCCACGGCCGACGCGCCCACGGTAGCACACGCGTCACAGGCGTCTCGAGAGCGCATGACGAGCACAACAAGCGGCGGCGGCAGAGCGCCGCCTCCCGTGGGCAGGAAGCCAGCACACCTCGCCACTGGGTCGTCGGTGGTGTCCAAGACGGCAGCGGGGACGGCGGCGACAAGGACGACAAAGAATGGTCACTTGGCTCTCGGTGAAGAGACGACGGCACCCCAAGCGCCCGCGGGCACAAGACAAGCAGCCGGGGTCGCACACTGGTCGGGGTCTGACGCATGGAAGGAAGAGGCTCCTCCGCGTGCGGCCGCCGCGGCCGTGGATCTGCTGGACTCGCTGGGTGATGGCGGTGAGGAGGGGGCGATGGGAGGGTGGGAAGCGCTGCAGCCCGGGTCGTCGAGGTGAAGGAGCCGCTCTCCTTTCCCCTTTTCTTCTTCTTGTCTTCCTCTCGTCTCCCTTGTCCTCTGGGCTAGCCGGCGGGCGGCGGGTGGTGCGGCGGTCACCAAGGCGTCGGATGTGGTCTTGACGTATATGTATTGTAGGGGTGTCTGGATGTCGAGGTTCCCAGATGCACCACGTGATTTCGACAGCTGTTGATGCCCATGATTTGCCCGTACGTCTTGTCGCCATTGGCACGTGACGCTTGCCTACTTGGGTACTTACCTACCTGCCTTGGTACTTGCACTTGTCCTTTCCCCTTGTCCGAGCCTTTTCCACAGGCCAAACCAAACCAAGCAAGCGGTCTGTCCGACGACCAGAGCATGAGACGGCTCCCAACCAAGCAAGCGGCCTGTCCGACGACCAGAGCATGAGACGACGCGGGTGTTCAAAATCGTCCTCTTCCCTATCAGTGCCACGGGGCGCCACCCCGATCAAAAGAACAGCCGACGCGAGCAACAAGTTGGAACTTTGGCGGTGCCGCACGCGTACGTACGCCTGCGCCTACGCCTGCGCCTACGCCATCCGTCACATGACTTTTTCCGATGCCAACATTTTGTGTCACGTCCTATCAATGGTGTCATACAGTACGGACATGGTCAACGCCACGGGCCCACAAATGTCACGGCTTGCTTTCATCGGCCCACATGCAGCTCGGAACCTTGCATGGCTGCCCCACTTTTCCTCGCTCCCGTGTGCTTTTCTTCTCCGTGGCACGGGGCCGCCATGCCGCATTACGAGTTTGATGGGGGTGAGGAAAAGAGAGCATGAGAAGATGAGAAGAAGAGCTTGCAACTTTTAAGGGTAAAAAAAAAAAAAAAAAAAAAAAAAAAAAAAAAAAGTTTCAAAGTTTCAAAGTTTCAAAGTTTCAAAAAAGGGTTCTTTAAAAGGTCCCGACGGCCCGCCTGCATGGAAGACGGCTGGCTTACCTGCTTTGCTCTGGACTCGCTCGCCCATGTACAACACGCACCGACTGGCCGACTAGCTGCGTGCGTGCTTTGCGTGTCTTGCTCATCCGATCCGATCCCGATACGACGGCAACCAAGAGAAACAAGGGGCCTGCCTTTTTATCGACGTGTTGTAAAGGCTTGTTGCTCTCCTCGTTGTTTATGAAATCTGTAAAGGACGGCGGCGGAAGAGTGCTGTCTACGAGCATCTCTTTTCCCAATCAGCTTTTCCTTCTTGAGGTCAGCTTTTCCTTCTTGAGGAGGCAGGCCGCCATTCTATCGCCACCTCTCCTCTTGCGACTGGGCTGAGGTTTGGCGTCTCGTCGGCATATCCACGATTGGACTGCGAGTTTGCCGCCTCGCCGGCGTACACGGCCATCACCCATTGCTGGGGGGGGGGCCTGAAGCAAAAGGAGGAAAAGAGGAGACAAGAGGGAACATATGGATCGGTCTACTCTTCAATTCAAGGGCGGAAAGCAGACGGAGGTTGAAACGCAGGCAAACAACACTACCACCACCACGTCCTCTTAACAAAAGAGAAAAGGGAAACAGAAGAAGAAGAGAAGAGGAAGAAGACAGGATGCAGACACTGCGACCCCACCAACTCACCCGCATCAACATCTGGCGCTCAGAGGTCGCCTCCGCCGTCGCCTCCTCGCCCGCCCTCACGGACGACACCTCGTCGTCCCCCCCCGGCGCATGGTCCCCCCCGGTCGGCAACTTTTCCTTCCGGACGTCGCACACCCTGACCAGCAGCAGCCGCGACCGCGACCACAGCCCCCCCCGCAGCCGCAGGGCCCACGGGCGCCGCTTCTGGTGTCGCCTCAAGCGGCGCCTCTCCTGGGTCCGACCCGGGAAGGGCGACGAGGAGAAGGAGGGGACGATGCTCGGCGATGAGGGGGGGCGTATCCAGTGGACGGGCATGTACCTCGGGGGAGGTGCACCGCGGGGGGCCGCCCGGCATCTCGCCGGGACGATGGCGATGAACCACCAGGAGCAGCAGCGGCAGCAGCGAGGCATGTTCGTGGGGGCCAGGGGGGGGGAGGACGAGAGCTGCGAGTATTATCCTGGCGATGAAGATGAGGAGGTGTATGTTGAGGAGGAGGAGGAGTATGTTGAGGAGGAGGAGGAGTATGTTGAGGAGGAGGAGGTGTATGTTGAGGAGGAGGAGGAGTACTACAGGAGGTGCTGCCTTGACGAAACGAGGGCGCGGTTGGCGAGAGCGGCGCGGTTGCTGGACCGGGACCGTTTGGCGGAGGGGAGGGCGGTGGCGGGGATGATATGATGTGGATGGGTACAAGGAAGGGGAGGGACGGGGAATTTTTTCTTTTTTCTTTTTTCTTGCCGTTGTTGACCACAATGATACCCATGGCTTGGCTCGACGGGGGACAGACGGCGCGGACCCTTGACGGGCGCGAAATGGCAGTTTTATGAATGGTTTTGCTGCCGAGGACGGCATGGAACTGGATGTGTCGGCGGTGTTGTCGCATACTCATATGTAGGCTCTTTTACTCTAATTTGATTCTCGGAAAGCACGCACACACACACACATACTCGCGCTCGCACTCGCACTCATGCTCATGCCCACACACAGCAAACCAGAAAACGAACGAGGAAAAAAGGAGAAAAGCAGCAAACCAGAAAACGAACGAGGAAAAAAGGAGAAAAGCAGCAAACCAGAAAACGAACGAGGAAAAAAGGAGAAAAGCAGCAAACCAGAAAACGAACGAGGAAAAAGGAGAAAAGCAGCAAACCAGAAAACGAACGAGGAAAAAAGGAGAAGAGGCGTCTCGGGATGGACAGCGGAAATGCAGGCATGGTGTCGTAGAAGCCTTCCATCCCGGCCAGAGCTTGGCCCGGCCACAAGGCGAGGACGGGATAGATGCTCGTCTCTGTCTACGCATGTCATTTTGACAGCCTTCCACAGCATGCATTACAAGTCCTGTGCCAAATTCCGCCGCACCTCCCTCCAATCTCCTTGCCCGACCGGTCCCTCTTCGTCCCCCCTATCGGAAAAGAGACGACCGGGTAATTGTAAAAAGGGGGATGTAGCCGGCGCGGCAGTCGGCATGAAACCCCCCCCCCCGGGCAGCGTGTGAATATGAAACAAACAACTTGGCTTGTTCATGACACAGGCTAAAGTCAGTGGTTATATTTCGGGAAAGCGTAGGAGGCAATACATATATATATATATATATATATATATA
>AFQZ01001088.1:0-17392 GCA_000222935.2 Aciculosporium take MAFF-241224
CAGGGGCGTTGTGCTCAAACAAGACATACGGATGCGAGTAATTCATGGCAGCGGGAGCTTTGATTATGAGCTCCTCCAGAGCGAAGACGGTTGCACCCTGGTGTCGCAGCACGATATTGCACCGATTGCCCTTGGTGCAGTAGACCGAGGAGTCGTTTTTGAGTATATTCTCGGCAGCATACGACGTTTCGTTGGAAAACATGCCGCCATCACAGCTGACGATTTCCATCCGTAGGCGACCGGGCTCAATCTGGCCATACTTGCCATATCGAAACCCCTTGAGGCTAGGCAAGAGGCGGCTCGAGTCAATCTTGCGGCGTTTACTCCGGCAATTGTCGTCGGGGAAGTCATGGGATCTCGCGCCGGAGGACAACCTATACTGTCTATACTGCAACCGTTGGCGCATCAGAATCATTTGAATCTGGGCATTGGCCCGATCTTCCCAACTCTGGTCCAGGTCCGCATTGTCCGGAGATCGACCGGTCTGATGTTGATTGGGACCAGGATCGGTGGGCCGCAAATGGAGGCCACCGCGGGATGAAGGCGAGATGGAGCGGTCCATGGCATTCGACTCCGAGTCGTCCAAGATGGGCGCGCCATCATCAATATTGCGGATGCGCTCTGCCCTTCGCGCTGCAGCAGACCAGTACCTCGATGCAGGCCGCGTGCTCCTCGTTGCCAGGCTGGTCAGGGAGGTCGAGGTCGAGGCGGGTGGTGAGGGTGGTGCCGAGGGGATTCGCGGAATTCGGACCCATTCGCCATTCAGCGTCCGCAATGGCGGTAATCTGGGCGCCGACCTTGGCAGAGGAGGAAACTCGTCGTCTTGGTCGGCATAAGGGCCACTCTGGTCGGGTCCGCCGGCGCCGGCCCCCGATCTGGAGGCCATGGTCGGACGCAAGGCAAATGGTTGTTGTCTTGCAGAGAGTTGATTCACGCCCGCTTGGGATGACGTCGGGCGGCCGTTGCAGCATGTGTAGCGGACGTCGCAGCAAGGCGGGATGTGGGCAGTCGTTGGGAAAGTGAATGGAGGGAGGGTGCAGGTGAGGAGAGGGGAGCCTCTGGTGCGGAGAAGGGGGTTCCTCCGTCGTGCTAGATAAAAAGAAGGAGAACAAGAAGGGGGCGATGAAGAAGGGGAAGAGAAGGAAGAGAAGGAAAAAAAGTGAAGCAACGGGTGCGCGGGGCAGGGAAGGGACAAAAGATGAAATGGATGACTCGAAAGCTGCTTACAAGCCTCTCACTCGCTTGACTGTCTCTTGAGACGGGTCGGAGCCAAAACGGGTGGGAGTGCGTCTCGTCTCACTCTCAGGCACTCGGGTGAGGCAAAAGATGGAATCAGCCGGGCTGTCTGGCGCGACCAGGTACCGAAGGTGCCTGGGAGGCAGGAGGTAGGTGGGTGAGTTGGCCGACTGGACTAGAACCGGAAGGCACCAGCACCAGCACCAGCACCAGCACCAGCACCCGCACCAGCACCCGCACCAGCACCCGCACCAGCACCGGTAGGTACTGACGCAAGTACCTTGGGTACCTACCTAGGTAGGTCAGGTAAGTAAGTACCTACCCAAGTACTTACCTACTTCCTACTTCTTAGGTAGGTACCTAGGTACCTGGTACCTAAGGGAAGGAAGTACCTTGATAGGTAAGTACCTAGGTACCTTGGTAGGTAGGAGTAGGGTGTAAGAATCCGGAAGGCGCGATGGAAGACGAGAGGGTGCAGGTGCTCTGCCATGACATGGCACACGATGCGCCGTGATGCGCCGTGATGCGCCGTCTGCCAATCCTTTGTTCGCCCTGCATCCCGACGTCGCCGGTTCTCAAGTCGTTGCCCAGCATGTTGCATTGACCAAGTCAGGCAGGCATATATGATGTGCTGGACTGGACGTACAAGTACAGGTGGGGTGGGTGGATGTTGATGTTGCATGCATGATGATGCTAGTGAGGAGGTGCTCTGCAGCATCCGACCAATCAGACCAAGCACGCAGACAAGACACCACGCTGTCCCTTACGTCAGCGCCTCGAAATGAAATGAAAACATCTGAATACGTGCAGCGTGCAGCAATGGCGCGTTGGTGGACCGGACAGACTTCCATTCCATTGCTCCAGTGCATCTGATTCTTTCTTTCTTTCTTTTCTTTCTTTTCTTTCTTTTTCTTTTTCTTTTTCTTTTTTTTTTGAACGAGCTGCCTCTGCGCGCCGTCTGCAGGAATACGCAGTCAAGACAGCCTGCGTTTGCGGCGTGCGCGCTCGTGCTTCCTTTCCGCCCAACGACCTCCTTCTTTCTCATCTTGGCCTCACTTTTGCCTCGTTTACTTTTTGCCTCGTTTGCTCTAGTACTTTGGCCCTTCCACCATCACAATCTCATCTCGACCTTTCCCGCGCCAGAGCACCGAAACAATTCGGATTCCGGATCCAGCCAGCCTCGAGTTTGGCTCCGAATCGTCATGGAACAGCAAGTTCAGGGCGAGCATGACGCTGGCTTTGGGAACCAAGTCGGCGCGTCGCCTCCCGCTCAACCCATGAACCTCAACGGCAACGGACCGTTTTTTGACCAGAACCTGCTGCCGGCGGCAAATCCTGACGCACTGGCTGCCATGGCGGGTGGGCAGCCATTCGTTCACGATGCCAACCTCGTTGGTAATGCCATGCCTGTGAGTGGGACATCGGCTCTCATGCCCATGATGATGGCAAACGGTGGGCCCATGGACATTCCTCCTAATACGGTTTCCGCTGGTATGTGCCTCTTGCTCTCTCTTTCGCCCGCTTCTCTTCTCGGCAATGACCATATCTCGCTCTTTGCTGTTTCTGACACGTGTCAATCACCCCCAGATGACGTTGCGCTCTATGACAGACAGATTCGACTCTGGGGGATGGCGGCGCAACAAAAGATACAAAACGCACACATCCTCCTCATCACCATGCGTGGCCTCGCAAACGAGGTGGCCAAAAACCTCGTCCTCGCGGGCGTTGGATCCGTCACTCTCCTAGACGGCTCGCCCGTGACGGAAGCCGATCTCGGCTGTCAGTTTCTCCTCTCGGACGGCGGCGAGAGCCTTGTGGGCCAGAACCGCGCAGAGGCCGCAAGCCACGCTCTTCGCAGGCTCAACCCGCGTGTGCAGGTGCACGTCGACGCGGAGAGTGTCACGAGCAAAGGTCCCAGCTACTTCGCGGCGTATGATGTCGTCGTTGCCACGGATCTCGACCCAGATGCCTTCAACATCATCAACACGGCCACCAGGATCAACGGACGGCCATTCTATGCTGCAGGGACCCACGGCATGTACGGCTTCATCTTCAGCGACCTCATAGAACACGACTTCGTCATTGAGCGGGAAGCCAGCAACGTGGCCACGACGCCCAAGCAAGAGACGCGCACGCGCGCAGTTGTCGACGTCAAGACGGAGACCAAGGGCAACAAGACGACCGAATCCGTCACCAAGCGCGAGCTCTACTCGACATGGTATCTGTCGAGCGACGTGGCTGTTTTGCCAGCCGAGTACACGACGTCGAGGCGACGATTAAGAAGCGTCACGCCGGCCCTGTCATGTCTGCGCGCCCTCTGGGAATTCAAGCAGGTGCAGGGGGGCCGCCTGCCGAGCAACAGGGACGACCTGAAGCTTTTCACGCAGATGGCAACGCAGAAGCACAAGGCGCTCAGCCTGCCGAGCGAGACACTGAGACCAGAGTTTCTGCGCAGTTTTCTCCAAAACCTCGGCGGCGAGCTGGCGCCCGTGACGGCCATCCTCGGCGGCCAGCTCGCCCAGGACGTCATCAACGTGCTGGGCCAGTCGCAGCAACCGATCCAGAACACGGTCATTTTCGACGGCACCACCATGGAGGCGCCCATGTACCCGCTGCACCCGGAGCTCGAGCTCGGCGCCGGTCTGCTCTCTGTTCCCGCCGCGGGCGGCGCGCAGACGCACGCCGTGGCCGACGCCCTGTTTGGCACCGGCAACGCCATGCAAACCCATTGACAGCATGGCCACCGACATGCCCGTGCACAAGCAAAATATTGATAGCAACGTGCCCATCCAGAGAGAGCAATCTCAAACACAAACCCACCAAGTTGCCGCTGCCGCTGCCGCCCCCAACACCACAACCTGTGCAGCACCAACCAGCCTTCCTCCTTGAAAGACGCAACCCTCTTTCAAATGGCGAATCCGCTGATCCCTCTTGCTCACAAATAAAAAACGTCACAAACCACACTCGTTGCTTGGAACAAGAGCATAAGAGACACGCATGATCAGATAGGAGCCTCTTGCGTCCCACATGAAAGAAAATGCACAGAAAACAACGGCCCCCCTGCCCTTTTAAAGCCCAGAGACGGCGATGAATGGACGAGAAACGTGCTCTTGAACGAGGGGGGGAGACGGAAGAGAAAAGACCAAGCAGCTCAGCTTCCAAAAGAAGAAGTGACAAGGAAGAAATTCGATTTGCGGAATCGCATCGCAGATGATTCATGATGCAGATGCATGTATTTGCGCGCAACCCTCTTGGACAGGACAGACATGACGAGTGGAAAAGGGGAAAAGGGGAAAAGGGGAAAAGGGGTGGTGATGGGTCGATGTGGTCCAGTCAGGGGCATAAGGGCATAACCCGGACTTGCTGACGTCGATTGCTCAATGCATGCGTACATGATCCATGATGGGTTCCTGATCGGTATCCGGTGCTTGACTGCCTCCCACCAAGTACTTATCTACTTCCCAAGTACTTAGGTACCTACCTGGTAGGTACTTAGCTAAGCAGGTACTTGGCAGGTAGCTTGATCAGACAAGGGACATGCAATGCCAACTTGGGCCACGAATCAGTGTCCAATTCTGCACCCACGCTCCTCGCCCCTTTCCTTTCCGTGACAGACCACGCGCAGACGGGCGGGCGCCGTGCCGAGGACATGGCACCTGCGCCGGCTCTTATAGAATGCCCATCTCCATTACCGTATAGTCGGTCCGACCATCGTTCATCACCAAGCAAAACCACATACATACATGAGCACACAAGCAAGCAAGCAAGCAAGCAACTGCGAATGTTCTTCTCCAACCCATTGCAATTACCCATGGGCAAGATCCTGATACGAGCTGCCCTGCCCTGACCGCCTCCCTCTGAACACGAGAAGAAGAAGAAGAAGAAGAAGAAGAAGAAGAAGAAGAAGAAAAAGAAGAAGAAAAAGAAGAAAAAGAAGAAAAAGAAGAAAAAGAAGAAAAAGAAGAAAAAGAAGAAAAGGAACAAAAAAAGTCTATTCCACACGCACGACACCCAATCCTGCTATGCATCCACCGTATATCCGCCGCAACGCAGGCCTCTCTCTCTCTCTCTTCCCACGTCCTCGTTTCCTTTCTTTTCTCTTCTTCTTGGCCCAAAATCTAATCCAGCCACTCGATACACAAAAGTGGCAAGCAACCCAGTTCCTTCACAAACACAGTACGCATGCTTGGGGCACGAAAAAAAAAAAACTTTTCAAGAGAAGAGCAGACGAAATAAAGAGAAATAAAAAACCGAATACCGGAATAGCAGGCAACCCCAAAAAGACGCCATGAATGCCGGGAAACGTGCCAGGAGGGCCAGGGCATCCATCCCAGTGGCTCTTGAATTCCCGCCCCCCGACCGACCAACAGAGGAAAACCGACGACACAAAAGGGTATAGAGACAATGTAAATGTAGATGGCGAAAGCGAGCAGCTAAATCGCAAAACGGAGAGAAAAAAACATGGCAGCAACGGAGGAGAAAAGAAGCAAAAAGAAGGAGAAAAAGAAGAAAAGTGGGGAAAGAGCCCACGCAGCGTCCGAGGAGGAATGTAACGCAGTCGTAAGCCATGACGAGCCTTCGTAAGCATGGCGGACATGGACAGTACCCAATTTCATGAACAAGCATCCAAGGCCATCTTCTCGCCGTCTGCCATCTCAGCAGCCGACACCCCGTCCCCTACTTTCGGCAAGATCCTGGGCAGCACAGACGCCGACGACTTCCCCCTCTGCCGTGACCTTTTGGTGACCGCGACCCCTTCTGCATCATTTGCTCTTTCGCTGCGTGCACTTCTTCGTCGAGGCCGTAGGCGGCGCTTCAATGGCGCGTCCGACGCCACCGACGAGACCACCAGGTTGGGTATCGCGCCAAAGCCAAACATGGACACGCTCTCAAGCTCAAGCGGCTCCTCAGGCATCCTGGCTGCCACCATTTCCACGTCCGGTCGCTGAGCCTGCCGAGAGCTTTTCCGCGGGCACAGGGGCGGCAGCGTTTGCGGCAGCGTTTGCGGCGACAGGAAGCGGATCGACTTGTACCTTGGTTGCTCGGGCATCGTCTTCATCACCTGGGCCCGATCCGGATGCTATCTGGACTCGTCCCTGTCGGCTGAAGAATCGCCCCTTTCCTGCTTACTTCGCTTGCGATGCTGGTTCACGTTCCAGCCTCTGATTTGGGTCGGCCCGGAACTCGGCAACGCGGCCGACGCGCCCGTCTCTTTGTGGTCATACGGTATCGTCTTGAGTTCGGGCTTGTTCGACCAGGTCCGGTGTGCGGGAACGGGAGCCGGCTGCAGTTTGCGGTACTTGTTCGATCCTGCATCCGATGAACCCGACGGCGTCGATTTATGGCGATGAGGAGCGGATCCACCGAGGACGCCGTGGGGCGTTTCCGGAGGACTCTGCATCATCGGGCCAAACAGACCCGAGCCAGGGCCAAAAGTAGGTGACATCATTTGAGTCCCATAGCTTCCCGAGGCGGGCGAGCCCATGTAGATCTGGCTGCCTTGTTGCGGGTGAGGCAAGAGCCTTTCACCAGGCAGAGGCGGCAGAGGCGGGGGCTGATGCGATTCTGGAACAAAGTATGTGGCACGGTGATATGGTCGTGACGGAGGAGGGATATAATATGAGGCGTGCATGCTCCGGCTTGTGTCGTAACTTGGTGGCTCGTCAGGCATGGATTCTGTACGCAAGCGTGGTGGCCGCAAGGGAGGCAAAGGCTCGGCGTTGGCGGATTGGGAGAACGACATCCGAGGGCCCGAGTGAGGGGCAGGGGGGTGGGCAGCATCAGGGGGAGGAGGAGGAGGAGGAGGCGGCGGCGGCGGAGGAGCGGGATAGGCGTGACGGCTGGGAGGAACTGCTTCGGCCGGTGGTATCGCTGTTGGTGGAGGAGGTTGTTGCTGATGACTCTGCGGCGGCCAGTATAGTCGGCTATACGTGGGCTGTGGGGGGTTGTCAACACCGTAGCCGCTCAGACGACGAGGATTGTACGCTGGATCGATGGGTCGAGGATCCGGCGGATAAGAACTGCTGTGAACAGCTGCAGGCGCGGGTGGCGGCGGCGGCGGCGGAGGCGGGGGCGGAGGGTAGTACGAGCCGTGGTCTGGCGCCGGCGGGCCCTGGGGAAGCGTGCCCGGCCTGTACTCATGATGAGGAACCGGCACGGGGTAGCCTTGTCGCTCTTGACCAAGACCGCTGGGCCCCAGCGGCATGCGGTCGGCCTGGCTGTGCATGAACAGGGGAGGGGGGTCCGGACCAAGCCTTGTACTCATGGGTGCGTGGTTCGCCGGGACAACCGGGGGAGGCTCATCGGCCTTGATGCTCATCCGCTTCTCTGGTTCGGCAGGTGTGGGTGCCGTCGACTCAGCTCGCGGCCGCGTCTCGGCAGCTGGTTCAGGCAGACGAGGCTCCACATTGCAGATTTGTGCGAGAAAGTTGAGGTTCACACTGTTGCTTTCAGAGGCGGGGGCCGGATCCGGCTTGGAGTCGTTGGTGAAGACGTCGCGGATGGCATCGTACCGGGCAGGTTTTGGTGCTGCCGGAACTGTGCGGGTGACCTCTTGGGCAATGGCGTAAGAAGAGGCATACGCCAACATCGACATTGCTGGCAGAATGCCTCCAGGCTGTTCGGGTTCGACTTCCTTGGTACTGCTCCCGGCTTCCCTCTCATCCTCCTCCACCTGCCCGGCCTCTCCGGCCTCTTCAGCCTGCTCGAACTCCTCAAGCGCGCCAGCCTCGACGTCGGTCCCGTTTTCCTCGCCGTCGCCCTCGTCATCTGCTGCTCTCGCCGTCGCCGCAACGGCCTCCTTTTCGTTCTCGACACCCTCCTCGTTGTCCTTCCCGTTCTCCTCGTCACCCCCTGCCGCCGCTTGTTGGTCCTCCGCTTCCAGCGAGGGTCTGGAGGCCTGCCGTGGTCTGGCACGGAGTTCCTTGTCCGCGGTGCCGAGGGATTTAGATCTGAGCTGCTCGTCTGACACGACGTATTCCGCAACGGACACGTCGCGTACATCAATGTCGGCCAGCTTGCAGAAACGGCTAATGTTGGCCTTCATCTTCAGGCGGAGGGGTTGCTCTTTGGAGCGCCGTTTATTGGTGGTAGACTGGAAGGATCTGGACGCGTGTGATTCACGCCCCGAAGGATTTGCGAGGAAGACGTTTGGCCTTCCTGGCATGACGTAGGGGCTGGGAGATTCCTGCTCGTTTCGACTAGAAGGGAGGAAAATTCCATATTTTGGATGAACGCCATATTTCTTGACCAAAGCCTGGTCAAAGTCCTGAGGTCGGGTGACAGAATAGTCGTAGCCATTGCACCAGTGGTCAAAGTGGAAGCCGTTGCTATTGGGAGTGTCGAGATATTTGCCTCGCTTGGCACGAGTATGGCCCTTGGTCGAGTCGTTGGAAGAGTCTCTGAAACCAATATCGCAATCGTTGAACAAAAACGAACGAGGCGCCAGGATTCGACTATTGGTGCTCTTCTCGCGCACAGAAGGACGTTGGTTGTAGACACGGACGCCTTGTTCATCCGCTTCTCCAATATTCTTGGGCAATGCGGGACTCTTCTCACGGGCAAGCTGTCTGCTCGGCACGCGTGAAGGCAAAGACGTACTGCTCAAACTTCCATTGACCAGAGGAGGTTCTGGCGACGCAGGCACCGACTCCTCCTCGCCGTTGGCAGCCTCTGGGTCTTCATCCACATTGGCAGCAGAGGCCAACAAGCCCTTCATGGGGGCCGGTGCCATGGATACGGGTGCAACAAGCTGACCATCATCCGTGTTGCGCGTCAACCTCTTTGGCGTTGATTGTCCGTCAGGTTGATCGACGGCCCTTCGTTTGACCCCAGCAGCAACGGCGGCGGCGGCGGCGGCGGCACCGCGACCTCTGCCTCTGCCTCGTGTGGGCGTAGAAGTTGAAGAGTCTCTGGGTGCAACGGCGGCAGCTTCGGCTTCACGATGCTTCCTCCACATGTCGGTACCGATGACCCTGGAGGGATATGGTACAAGATGGCCGTTCTTGTAGCACTCATAGATGCCAAATTCATTATCCAGTTCCGCGTCAGAGATGACACGATAGTCATATTGGTCATCGCGGACCTGATATGGGGCAAACGAATCAGTAAAGACATGGACTGAGAGAGAGCGTGGATGTTTTCGATGGGAGACGAATTGTAAGCTTACATCAACAGGTAAACCCCTGGCGCGGAGTGCACCAAGAATGCGAAGGCGATTTTCTTGACCTTCGTAGAATTGCTCAAACAAGTCGTTGACGGCATTCTAAAAAAAAAAAAAAAAGTGTAAGATATCATGTCAGCAGGCAAATCATGATACAACCGTCATGGCACCGGAAAACAAATTCTTTTCTCTTCTTTCTCTTTCTTTTTCTTCTTTTTCTTCTTTTTCTTCTTTTTCTTCTTTTTCTTCTTTTTCTTCTTTTTCTTCTTTTTCTTCTTTTTCTTCTTCTTCTTTCTTTTTTTTTTCTTCACAGTGCGAGTGGGAAAATCACAAACCTGGAATTCTTTCTCGGCGACATATTGCTCAGCGTCAAAGCTGTGCTTGGCGGCATTCAAATCACATTCAAGACGTCGCTCGCATATGCGCAACTTGTTGTCCAGGTTGGCTTGGAGCTGGCTGACGACTCCCGAGTACTCGTCGGCTTGCTTGTAGGAATCCGGGCGTTGCAGCATCTCATCGACGGTACGCTCGGCGAGTTCCTGCAGAGCAGGCTTCAGAGCGAAAGCAACAGCCTGGTAGGTGGCCTTGAGGTCACGCTGTCTTTCATAGGCGGCCTGTACACGCGAGTCGGAGAAGTTCTTTACTCTTCCTCTGCGCGTGCCGCCTCGACCACGAGAGGCAGTGGTTGACTTTGAGATGGCCGCATTAGACGCTCCTCGGGCACCACCTCTGCCTCGACCACGGCCGCCTCGCCCGCCTCTGCCACGGCCACGGGCTGATGCCGTGGGAGGCTCGCGGGCGGGCGAAGAAGTTCCGGTTACCATGGTGGGAGCCACGGAAAAAGGGTCATGTATCTGGTGACTGCTTGGACCTGGGGGAGAGGAGATAAAGAGATGGTTTGAAAACAAGGTCAGGGCCAGTGAAGAATGCGTGCCGGGAAGGGTGGAGTGACGGGGCAAAGAAGCGACAAGACGATGTGTGTCGTAGGCAAGAAGACAAGACGAGTGTTTTTCTGCGTCGAACTGTGTGCGTGTATAAAAAGATTGCGGATGTGCGTGTCGAGGTGTGTCTGTCTGGAGTGTGAAAGTGCGTGTATGTCGGTCTGTCTGTCTGTCTCGTCTCTGCTAGTGCCTTTGCCTCTTGCGTGGTGTCTGGGAATCAGTGGGCGTGTGTGAGTGATGTGTGGCGTGTGGCGTGTGTGGCCAAGAAAGCCAGCCCGAGCACGGTGGCGGCGCGTGGAGCCGCAGCCGACTAGCAAGCTGGAGGGACGACGCAGGCAAAGGAGAGGGAAAGTGGGTGCTCCCAGTGCCGACGTGTCGAAAGACGGGGCAGGTGCGAGTTGCGCGTGTAGCAGAGGCAGGAACGGGTTTAGGGTGAAAATGTCTCCCGTCTCTTGCCAGCACAGAAGAGTGAAATGCCAAGGGCAATGGATGATGATGACGGATCGTCGTGGGGCCAAGATCGGGAGGTCAAGTGCGGGAGAAGAGAGACGGGAAGGGAAAGGCTGTGACGGTGACGGCGTGATGGAGTGAGTGACCTCGGTGATGCTGCGGCGGCCAGCCCCGTAACGGCTTTGGTCTGGGTTCAAGGTTGGCTTTTGGGTTGCTGTTTTGCTGTTTTGCTGTTTTGCTGTTTTGCTGTTTTGCTGTTTTGCTGTTTTGCTGTTTTGCTGTTTTACTGTTTGCTGTTTGCTGTTTGCTGTTTGCTGTTTGCTGTTGCTGCTGTTGCTGCTGCTGCTGCTGCTGTTTTGCTGTTTTGCTGCTGTTTTGCTGCTGCTGCTGCCGCTGCTGCTGTTGCTGCTGCTGCTGCCAGCGCGAACCAGAAGAACAGCAAAAACTCGGCCAGCCCGCCACGACGGGCAAACGCAGACCGAACAAAAGCCTCCCTGGGTCCTCTGATGCTCCGACGCGGCGATGAACGGGCCGAGGACGACGTCTTTTTGAGCCTTGCCAAGAACAACAGCCCGCTGGGTGCAAGACGAACAGCCTCCATCCAGTTCTGTCTGCCTGCGTCTTCGGTCTGGCGTGGTGTTCCCCGTTGACAGGTGACAGGTACATGGGTCACGGTGCAGATCGCTCGCCCAAGGCAAGTACCGTGGGTGTTCGCTTCAGCCTTTCTTGCCGCATGTGGCACCGCTACGGCAGGCTGGAAGGACTCACAGGTCCCGTAGCTCGCGGTACAGCGGTGCGCACATAGGGCCCGGGCGGGAAAAGGGGGGGTGGGGGGGGGTGTTGCCCCAGAGTCGACTGCCCTGGCAAGACGAAAACCATGCACAATGATTGGCTGCGCTGGCTCCCGTCGCCGGCACTATAGTAGTCTGATCTAGCATGGAAATGGCTGGATTGGCAGATGATCGATTGGCTCGGAGGAAGGATGGTCCGGCTGCCGTGAAGCACCGCTGCAGATACTGTACTTTGGTCCTTTTTTTGTACTGTACGCATTCATGTACTTTTACAAAGTACCCAAGGTACTACCTACTTCCTAAGTACTTACCTACTCAAGTACTTGGTACCTACCTACCTCCTAACTTCAAAAAAAAAGGGGGGGGGAGGTAAGGAAAGTGGTTACGTACGTAAAGAATTCCTTGAGCGGCCCGCCTGCATGGCTCGTTATTCTTCTTTGCCAGGGTGATGAGCTTCTCGGCGAGGCGCTGGGCTTCCTTTGCTTTTGTTTTTTGACAGCACCATGATCCGTGAGCTTGGCCAAACCCAGTTGGATGAACCGAATACGCTGCTCGTCAATGCGGCCCAGCACACACGCCCAAGCTTGTTTGCTCCCTTGCACCGAAAATCATGTCATCGTCATGGTGCGCGCTTTGTGCCACAAAGCGCGCGGGCAGTTGTTTCAACACATGTTGCGGTACCTGCGTCGGCGTTGATGATTATTGCTGTGATGCGCGCGCCAAAGCGCTTGGGGAGACTGCCAGCCAGCGCGTTACAAAAGGCACACCTCAGGTAAGTACCAGGTACCTTGGTGCCATGGCGCCGTAGTACTGTGCCAATTACCACCAAGTATCGGCCTTCCACGTACCTTGGTCGGTACCTCGGTACCTTGGCACGTAAAGCACAGCACATGCATCAGGCGCGTCCAGGCATTGCGACGTTGCCCGCCTCTCCACCATTGGAATAAAAACAGATATGCTGTAGATTAGCGCCCGGGCAAGAGCAATTACAAGGCAGCGGTGCCAAATGCCAACAATTATGGCGCACGAACCCTACATTTAGACTTTTCATCTTCCCTTTGCTTTTCTTTGCCTTCTATTTCCCTCCGCCCCTCCCCACCCACGGCGCACTGTGCTTATAGCCGCACGACAAACCCCACCCATCTGGCAACGACATTCACATGTGGACGGACGGTGACATCTATGGCCACCGCCCAGACCTGCAACCAGCCGGACGCGTGAGAAGCTCTGCTTTCTGCAGAAAAAAAGAGGTCAAAAAAAAAAAAAAACTTGTCAAAACTTGTCAAAACTTGTTCGAAAAACTGTCCCTCGTTTGAGGCTACTCATGACCTGCCGCGAGGCCCGCCCGCGCTCGTCATGGCCAACCACGACCAGTCGGTGCTGAAACACAATGAGCATCTGCTCCTCGTAAGAAAGCCGCCGCCCACGCTCACCACAACCCGTCACAAACAATGCCAAGAGTCTTTGATGAGAGAAGAACAAGAAAATAAAACCTAACGCCACAAATCTCAGGACCAACCCCTCCTCCGCCTTCCCCACGAGCTCCTCCGCAAAAACTTCCGCTCCGCCCACTTCACCATCGAAAAGGACACCTCGGCGCTCAAGACGCTCCTCAAGGACTCGGCCACGGCCGCCGTCTCGGGCCGCGCCTCGCAGCAAGACGTCCTCCGCAACCTCGACACCATGATGACGCGCATGAAGGGCGTCAAGCGAAAGCTCATGTCCTTGGCCGACGAGGAGTCACGCCTGCACCACCAGACGGCCGCGCGCATCGCCCACCTCGACGAGCTCTACACGATGCGCAGCGTCGACGACGTCAAGTACGAGGTCTGGAGCCGCCGCCGGCTCGACCGGCTCGTCGCCGACTACCTCTTGCGGCACGGCTACAACCGCAGCGCCAGCGAGCTGGCCGAGGAGAAGGCCATGCAGGACCTCGTCGACGTCGACACGTTTGTCAACATGAGCCACATTAGGGATGCGCTGCTGGGGGGGAGCATTACGGAGGCACTCGCCTGGTGTACCGATAACAAAAAGGAGTTGCGCAAGATGGAGGTGTGTTTTCTTTTCTTCTTCCTCTTTTCCCGTAAATAATACTTGACCCACCCACGTATCCCGCCTCGGGCGGCATCCAACCACCCCTTTTCACTGACAACGAACCACCCCTGCGTGCCCGCAGAGCAAACTCGAGTTCATGCTCCGCCTCCAGCAATACGTTGAACTCGTCCGCTCGCAGTCGGAGCAAAAGACCATCGAGGCCATTGCCCACGCCAAAAAACACCTCATCCCCAACTGGACGACGTACCCGCGCGAGGTGCAGCAGGCATGCGGCCTGCTCGCCTTCCCCCCCAGCCTTCCCCCCTCGTCGGCGACCTCCTGCCACGAGCTCTACAAGGCCTCGCGCTGGGCCGACCTCGCCGACCTCTTCACCACGGCCCACAACAGCCTCCTCGCGCTGCCGGCCGTGCCCCTCCTGCACGTCGCCCTCTCGTCGGGCCTCTCGGCCCTCAAGACGCCCGCCTGCCACTCGTCGGCCGCGCACCAAGGCGAGGGCACGTCGACGCTCGGCCACGGCGTGTGCCCCATTTGCTCGACGGAGCTCAACGAGTTGGCGAGGAATGTGCCCTACGCGCACCACACCAAGAGCCATGTCGAGCACGACCTCGTGCTGTTGCCCAACGGGAGGGTGTACGGTGCTGAGAGGCTGCAGGAGCAGGCCAAGAAGGCGGGGTTGGGGCCCGGGTTGGTCAAGGATCCGCAGACGGGGGAGGTGTATTCCGCCGAGGGGCTGACCAAGGTGTTTATCACGTAGGGGGGAGGGTGGTTGGAAAGCTTTCTTTACTCTTTCCAGGCGAGGGTGATTGTGCTGTCGGGAGAGGTACAGTCTTTTGCAACAGAGCGTGTCGACGGGCGGGAAACGAGCTGCAAGGCTGCATCTGCATGTTCTCGTCGATGGAATAACACTATCCTTGTAGCGTTTGGTGGTTTTTCGTTGTATTTCCCCGCCTGCCATCAGATCTCATCACCTGGGTCAAGACGTGCATAGTACTGACCAATCGACCATGCGGGTCAAAAGGGGGATGCACATCCCCACGGGTGTGCTGTGCAATTTGCCTCGTATGCCTGTATTATCCTCAACTCATATAAGCGCAGAAGCTACACCTACCCACGGTACTAGCATGGATGGTGTCGCACGATACCACGTGTGTGGGCCCAGGCGATGACGGCTTCACCATGATCCGTCATCACACTGAGCGCCAGGGCTAGGGTTGGAATGCGCACATGGTCTACATGGCGCATTCGATAAATTCTCCTTGTGATGGTCTTGTTGGATCGTAATCTACGACCTATATCAGACCTTCGCTTGTGCCTCGTGCGTGTGACAGATGGATCGTCCCGCAAATGCACGTGAGATCCGCTCCGTCCACCCCATTGGGGCGGTCCATCACTAGCCGTCCCTAAAAGGGAAGGCACACCCTGCCAGCCCCGTCCTGCCCGCCAACAATCAACAGGGGAAGGAGCCCAAGCCGTGAGCTGCCGCACCAGCGGAAGAGAAGACGGCGAGTGGACAGCTTGGCGCTTGACGGAAGAAGTGGGATGGGGACGAAAAAAAAAGGAAAGGAAAAAGAAAAAAGAAAAAAGAAAAAAAACTCTAAAAGAAGGGGAAAAAAAAACTTCCAAAAAAGGGGGGGGAAATAATCAAAAAAAAAAAAAAAAAAAGGACAGCACAGCAAGTGACCTCATCTTGCCCAGAGGTGCCGCAAAATGCCCCAATGCCAAACTCTACGAGATTCTCCACGAGCAGCCCTTCTTTCTTTCCATCTTGGTTCATGACAGAAGCCGTCTCGCCGACCGACCACATCGAATTCTGATCCCTGCACCCACCCCCTTGACGCTGGATCAACACCTGGTCGAGCGCCTCGCTCATCCAGCTAAACCGTTTGACTCAAGCCGGCGTTTTTTTTTTTTTCCAAAGCCAAAAAAAAAAGAAAAAAAAAAAAGACAAGTCGAACAAAACCAATAAACATGGCAAAGCGGCGCAGGCTTCAGCGCCAAACCACCAAGCCGCAACGGAAGCCCAAGCCCA
Organism: Aciculosporium take MAFF-241224; assembly: GCA_000222935.2. Lineage (NCBI taxonomy): Eukaryota > Fungi > Ascomycota > Sordariomycetes > Hypocreales > Clavicipitaceae > Aciculosporium > Aciculosporium take. The sequence continues at coordinate 15,664 of AFQZ01001088.1, forward strand.
AGCTGCGCGCAAGCGGCATCAGAGACGACGCGCCAAAGAAGAAGACGCAGCCGTCCAAGAAGCGACCCGGGCAGCAGAGCGAAGAGCCCACCATCCCGTTCGACCCCGACGACCGCATCCTCCTCGTCGGCGAGGCCGATCTGAGCTTTGCCGCATCCATCATCAGGCACCACGGCTGCAGCAACGTCACGGCCACGGTGCTGGAAAAGAACCGCGCGGAGCTCGTGGCAAGGTATCCCGCCGCCGAGGAGAACATTGCCATTGTGCAGGGCGCGAAGACGGAGGGTGGTGCCACGGTTGGGTGCGAGGACGCGGTGTCGGCGGGCGCTTCCCGTGACGACGACGACGACGACGACGAAAACAGCCACGATGGGCAAGACGGCGACGGGAGCGAGCACCGCCGCTCACCAGCGCCTTGGCGACATGGCAGAACAGGGCTGGCCTCGGGCGAGAAGAACGGCAACGACGGCAAGCTCCTGTACAACATTGACGCCACGAGGCTGCCCGGCAGCGTCGCGCGCCCACCCCATGACCGCATCCTCTTCAACTTCCCCCACGTGGGCGGCAGGTCGACCGACGTAAACCGCCAGGTGCGCCACAACCAGCAGCTCCTCGTCGCCTTCTTCGGCAGCGCCCTCGGGGCCCTCGCCCCGGGCGGCAGCATCGTCGTCACCCTCTTCGAGGGCGAGCCCTACACGCTGTGGAACATCCGCGACCTGGGGCGCCACGCGGGCCTGCAGGTCGAGAGGAGCTTCCGCTTCCGGGCGGCCGCGTATCCGGGGTACAGGCACGCGCGGACGCTGGGCGTCGTCAGGAACAAGAGGGGCGAGGCGGGTGGCGGGTGGAGGGGGGAGGAGCGGGCCTCGCGGAGTTATGTCTTTAGGCGGAAGGGCGAGCTTCCCGAGGTGAAGGGGAGGCGGAAGAGGCCGAGGGTTGACGATGATGACGACGATGAGTCGGATGGGGAGGGTGGAGGATGACGGGGGGCTGGGTTTTCGTTGCTGGCGTTTTTCCCTCTTCTTCTTTTCTTGACGTTTCTTCTTCTTCTTCTTCTTCTTCTTTTCTTGACGTTTCTTCTTCTTCTTTTCTTGACGTTTCTTCTTCTTCTTTTCTTTTTCTTTTTTTGTTAAAACTTTTTTTTTTCCATCGTTTTCTGATCTACTCTGTTTTCGCCCTTCAACGACATCCAAGCATGAGCGTCGCGTTATCGAGCATAATTCACATGGTGTATTCTCGCAGGGCTGGCGAGCACATCCTGTTGTGTGTATCTTGGCTGTCTGTACGGAATGGTCGTCGACGAACAGTTTTGTGCCCAATGTTGAGACGTCCATTTCTGCGCGTCATCTTCCATCTGTCCTTGTGCTGTACGACGGATCGCTTGTTCCGCGGGTTTGCTTGCGCGAATCCATGCACACCTAGTCCCCTGACTTGTCATTATGCCGGCAACGACTCGTTCCATGTCTTGCCTTGTACGAAATCCACGGGCACATCTCGCCCCCTGTAATCCACATGCACGTCGTCTCGCGCCTACATGTTCGGTCCACGCAGCCGCGTGGATTGCTACATCGTGGTGGCTCCCCGAACGTAGGGGCATCGCAGGGGCGGTATCCCTCCGGCGGACGTCCCCTCTGCGGATTGGAAACCGCTACATCAGGTCATCCTATGCTTGAACATATCCCTCTAGCGGACTTCCTCTCTGCGTATTGGAAACCGCCATAGTAAGTAATCC
>AFQZ01001087.1:0-17400 GCA_000222935.2 Aciculosporium take MAFF-241224
GCACTATAAAGCTTAACACCTTCTCTTATATAACTGCTGTAAAGCCATAATATTAATTATTAGCCTCTTTTCCTTTATTGTTCCTAGCTTAACAATGCATTTATATAGCAAGAAAGAGTTAGTGCATATTATTGTTAGAATTTTCAGCTTGTTTAATTAGTTAGTAATAATATTTAGAGTAGTGCTTATTGTATAGGTAATGTTAACACCTTAAACCATCCTATATAGCTTAAAAGCTAATGCACTTCTTATAACTCTTTTAGATTTTATTAAGCTATATGTCACAATATTTCCTCTAAGGGTGAATTCAGAGGTATTATCATCCTTCTTTTTATTGCCTAGGATGATCACATAGCCTAGTTAAGAGCTAAGGTCTTTATTGTTTGCAAAAGAATCATTAATAAAGATATAAAGAGCAGCATTTTCTAGTAAGAGAAATATATATTAAAGTCCATAGTCTTAATTATTAATTTGCCATTAAAGTCTTTTATTAAGCCTTAAAACATTATTAGATCCTAGGTATTAGACTTAGGTGGCAATAGAAAGATTATAAGATGCTTTAGGTTGACATATCAGAGCAATATACGCTCCTCATGCTTGCTGTTCGACATATTTCGCTTAGTCAGTTAGGTTATTAACTTATAATAGCTTCCTTCCTTATTCCTTTTATTACAAAAAGAAGGTATTATTATTAACTTCGCTTAAAATGCAACTGTTAAACATTAATAGTGTTAAAATCGTTAATCTCTCTTTTAGCTTCGCAAGGAATTTAGCGTTTTTTAACTTAACCTCTTTGCAATTAAAAAACTTAGCATTGCTAAGTCCTAAGGTATTATTAGTTTGCATTCTAATAATTCTAAAACACAAGCTTTTACTAGAAGAAATAAGAAAATAAGGGTTATATATAGAGGTTATTATCTGTAGTCTCTGACAATAATAATTAAAATACGTTAACTACTAATATGTGCTAGCCTCTGCTATTCCGTATAGCGGCTTAATTACAACTATAATAACGTCTAGTGGGTAAAGGTGTGCAATTTGTGCTAGAAGCTTTATAAGAATTATGCGATTAAGCTTTGTCTGTGACTGTATATATGCTTAGGTAATATCCCTTAGCCAAACCATAATGCCTTCCTTTTTTAATAAGGGAGCAAGGGTAATAATAAGCCTTTGACTAGCTCTTTGAATTATTAGGGACTGCGTGAGAATAACCTCTTTCCTATAGTTGCTATGGCCTTAGATAACATATTATAACTTTTTATATAGGGAGTTAGTTGCCTTACTTTTAACTTTTCTTACTATTTGTAAGCTAAAGAGTCTTTTGCCTCTATGCCTTTACAGGTTGAATTTTATAAATTTGAATATATTCCTTACTAGCAAAGCATTAATCTCTGCTTTATTAGAGAGTTTGAAAGGTTCTCCAGGTATATTAATTTTTCCTTATGTGCAGAGGTTAATTATAAGTTAAAAATCGGCCTTTTCTTTCTTAGTAAGAAAAGCCTCTGTTTAAGGGTGTTTCCAGGGTCTTCCACGTCCTCTTTATAGTAGAGTTGTTAGGTTATTAAGGGGGTTTTTATAATTTTCGTTACCTTGAACCGGGTCTTCCTCGTGAGAAGATTCCACCTCTAGTAAGGTTATATACGGTTTAATAACCGTAGACCGAAACTTTATAGGGCTATAAGGCATCTTAATAATATAAGTCTCTTCTTCTATTAAGAGAAGCTTATAAGGGCCAGTTTATCTGCCTTTTTTGTAATAAACTTATACATTAGAATTCAAAGGAAGAGTGTGTATAGGCAGGGTTATTAGGCTATTATAGGTATTAAGAGCATCATAGACTTGGCGTCTTGCAAGACTATGTCTTGCTTTATCTATTGCTTTTTAAAGTATCTTAGCTCTTTAGGCAACTGTAAAGCTCGGGGGGTGTTATGGTCTAGCTAATGTGCAACTGCAGTATTAGTGACTATGAATGAGAATAATCTTCTTAGGAAAGCAAAGAAGGAAAAGATCTGCAATCCTTCCAGAACTCCTGCCTTTATAGCTTATCCCCTCTACTATCATATGGCCTAAGTAAAGAGGCCAGAGTATAATAAACCTAAATACATATAGGGTCCGATTCACTAGCATAAAGCTTAAGTTAAGAGGCTAAATTAGAGTATATTAGTATACGCACCTAACTTATATCGCTTGTATAGCTTATAAAGTCTGGCTTCTGTGATATGGTCATTCTTCTGATTATAAAGATCCAAGCCTAAAGCTCGAATCCATTACATAGCCCCCTTCTTGCCGCTAAAACGCCGTAATAGTGATAAAATATAGGCCCCCCTCTCTATTATATTCTTCCCTAAGCTCCCCTAGGTATATATAAACGCCGGTTTAACGTGTAACCTACCTTTAACTAGTTGTCTTGCTAACTAGATGTAGGTCACCAGCCCCCCGCATTTTTAACGTCTGCACAATAATATAAACTTAGTCCCCGGATTCTCTTGTGTTATCTTTTGTCATCCCTTCTTTATTAACTGTCTTGCTCTTATTAACTCTCCTGTTCACGCCTATTTTGGGAATATAATTATTTCTCTTTCCTGTAAAACATTTTCTTGTCTCCTATAATATTATACCTATCTATATATAAGTTGAATTTCCTTAGTATAATTTATAGTGTCTGGTTGCTAATAGTTTTAATATAAGAAGCATGTCCGCCGCAGCAGGAGCTCCCCTACTACCCCCCCTAAACCACATATATAGCGGTCTTATTATAATAAGTAACTTAAATAACAAGAATGCCGCCGGCGCCATTAAATATAAGGCGTTCTGTATTTATTACGTAAACGACCTTCGTGTCCGCAGGGAGGCTGAATGCCTTCCTAACCCTCGCGGCCATGCCTGCTGTGCTTATTAGGTAAGTTACAGGAGTTATCTCTAGAAAAGGGAGCTCTTGTTAGCAAACCCTAAGTTATAGCAGATTATTAAGGATATACACTAACTTACTGCTACTAGGCGTGCAATTAAAGTCCTGGCTGTGCCCGCAGCACCGGGGCGTAGGGCCACCCAGGCTATTCTTACAGCCGAATTTGTTTACACTAGGCGTTGTTTTAAGGATGCTCTTAGAGCTGCCTGTGCTGCCGCCCCTGCTGCTATTACTACCCTAAGCCTTCCCCCTACTATCTCCTCTGGTCCCCCTATTACGCCCATTGCCCCTATAGCAATAATAAATATGCTACAGGCCGCTAATTTATCAGTTAAAATATGCCGACTTTAAGGCACTCTTATAAAGAGCACTATAGCTAGCAGACGCCTCCTAGAACATACTAGGGCTCTCGCTAACCATCCCCCTTCCTTATTTAAGCAGTCTGCCCTTAGGACCACCCCTCCCTAGCCTCCCTTTAGAGATAAGAGTTCTATTAAAACTCCCTATCCCCTTTATTCCTTTAATCCTCCCTTAACCCCTCCTCCTCCCTTTAAAGATAGCTTTTATAGGGGTATTAATAATACTATAACTAATACTAACCAGGAGGCCAATCAGAAGGAGAATCGCGCCTAAGTAGCACGAAAAGCAAAGCGAAAGCGCCTCCATAAGGAGGCCAAAGAGCGAAAGAAGCAGTAATAGCTATATGTCCGTTTTTTTTTTTTTTTTTTTTTTTTATATTATATAGGTTCGGACTTGGTCCATTTTTTGTAGAATTTTGTAAATTGAATCTAGTTTGCCCTCCGTTCGGGCCCGTTATAGCTGTATATATCACCCTATTATGCTTTAAATCTCTTTAGTGCTGCTATCTTTAGGAAACTTTCTAGGGGCTCCCATGTTAGCTAGGTATACCCAACCCATTTAACTAGTATATCCCGTCGGTTTCCATAACCTTGTGCGTTTCTTGCTACTAATATCTCTTTTACTTTGTATTCTACTAACTCTGGATTGTCTTTATGCAATAAGAGTGTTAGCCCTGGTCTGAAATCCGCTAGTAATTATAATAAAAGCGGGTCAGATGCAGCCCTTTTTATTAAGTCTATATAAAAGACAGAGTATATACCCCGTAGGACGTTAAGTCAGACAGTAAGTAGTGTTAGTGTGTTTAAAACCTAATATTTTGCCTTAACCCAGTTAAGTTTCTGGCTAGGGCAATTAGTCTTAATATAGCATAGATTTAACCACACAAAGTCTCCTGCCTAGTATCGTTCTGCTAGTCATTAGGAAGTATTTGCTACATCCTATTGTTATTATTATATAAAGTTAATTGCTGCCTAGGCTAGTGTCGTTCCCTCTTAGAGATATTCTAGGAATAGTGCAGCCCTCCCTTTAGGTAAAGTTAGACTCTTGGTTGTGTCTAATACTCATTAAATTAGCTTAATATCAAACCCCTTTAGCGCCTGGTTCGCGCTTAGCCTGGTCACTATGGACATTCGGTTATTAAGCGCTATTTAGTAAGCCGGGAGATAATCGGCCTAATCATATTGTAAAAAGGCAATAACTACTTAAAGAACTGCCTATATCTCTTAATTTACTTGTTCTGTTCTACTATCTGTCTAAGGGTAATATAATGTAAATAATAGCTGTTTTATACCTACCTTCTTATAAAGCATAGTCTAAAAACAGCTAAGCTAATCCGATCTGCAGTTAGAGATAATCTAATAAGGAAACCTATGAAATCGCTACCAGCAGTATTTAAAGCGTTCTGCGTATACCTTAGCTGCCATACTTATTATTGCCTCCAACTATACATACTTAGAGAGGCAATCCGTAATAACTATTAAATAGTATAGTGACTCCTCATTACATACAGGGAGATTAGTCATAAAATCCACTAATATCTGTAACTAGTAATGGTCTGCCACCGGTATAGGTTTTAAAAGCCCTTATTAAAGTTGTTGACTCTTTCTCCTACTATAACAATAGCAATTCCATATAAACTATACTATGTCTTTTAACATCCTATCCTAGTAATAGTCTCTCTATAATACCTAGAAAGTGGTATTCCTCCCTGGGTAACCTAATATAGGCAAGTTATAAACCCGTTATATAAGCAATATAGTAAGAGGCTTATATTAGGGAATCCAGAGCCGCCCCTGGAATTATAGTGCTCCTTAGGCGTTTAATGTGTAATCCGCTATCTGAGATTTAGTCCCTATAGAGGTAGGAAATTTCCGCTTTACTACCCAAACTACTACTAATTTCATGCCATATAAGCTATTTATAGTAACTCCCTAATTCTATAGATCCTAAAGGTATTTATCCTAAAAGAGGTTAGAACCTTGTAGTAATAGCCCTACTAAATCTATACTAATAACATCTTATGTAATTGTTTTATTCGGATCATTATCATCCTGGTTGCCATCCTCCTCTAGCTCGGCCGTTATTCGCACTCCTACTAGGGATGTATTGCCTGTGTCTAGGCTTTAGACCGGACATATAATACACCCTATAGGACGGCTCCCCTAACCTTAATCTTGCTCCTATTAAGAGAGAGTATCTGGCCTACCTGCCTGTATACCTAGATAATATTAAAGGTAAAAATTAAAAAGAGATAATATTTTGGCCCATTTTACCTGCCTTTTTAATATCTCTTAAGGAGCTATAAAATATTCTAGATTTTTATAGTTAGTAAGAATTATAAACAGTTAGGCCATACTTTGTAGTTCTGCTAACTATGCCTTAAGACAAGAAATAATACTATAAAGCTCCTTATTATAAATTATATAGTTCCATTATACTACCGTAAGTCATGCTAAGTAATATGCAATAGGCCGCCATACACCCTTCGGATCGCATTATAAAAGGCATCCGCCTATTGCTTTATTAGAAGAATTAGCTTTTACTTATATCTCTAGGTCGGGGTCCTATTACATAAGAATTAGGGATAATATAAAAGCTGTCTTAAGCGCCTAGAATGCCTTCTTATGTTTAGGAGTCTAATGGAACCTAACTGCCTTCTTAGTAAGGTCGGTAAGGGGCCCTGCCAGGTCCGAGAAATTATCAATAAATTCCTAATAAAAATTCGCAAAGCCTAGGAAACTCCTTACTCTGCGTACTAATCGGGGTGACTCCTAGTCCTAAATAGCCGCAATCTTCTCTAGGTTAGGACAGACAGCTTTTCCTGCTTCCATAATAAATCCTAAGTATTTTACTTTCTAAACCATAAACGCACACTTATTAATGTCTAAGTACAGCCCGGCTTATTCTAACCGGCGTAAAACTTCTTGTACTTTTTCTATATAGTCCTTCTTTAAACCTCTAGAATAGATAAGGATATCATCCAAGTAAGCCATTATATAATCTCCTAATGTATCCCCTAATGTATTATTAATATAACACTAAAAAGTAGCGGGCGCCCTGGCTAAACCAAATAGGCAAACCAGCCACTTAAATAATCCAAACCTGGTCCAAAACGCAGTTAGGCCTTCGTCCCCCTATGCAACCTATAGTTTATAAAAAGCTATATAGACATTAAGTTTAGTAAAATATCTTGCCCTAGCTAAGGAGCAAAGCGTCTCCTTAATTAAGGGGAGAGGATATCTATCCTAAACTATAACTTTATTTAGTGCTTAATAGTTAACACAGAACCACTAACCCCCCCTAGCTTTCTTAACTAACAGGACTAGAGCTCTAGCTAAGGAAGAGCTAGCCCAGATCTAACCTTTATCCTAAAGATCTACGATTTGTTTCTGAATTTCCAGAAGCTATTCCTAAGGCATATTATACAAGGGGGCCTAAGGGAGCTCTAGCTCTGTCCTATCAGGGTTTTTCTGCAGCTGAATGTAATGGTTTACGGTCCCCCGGTGTGGCAGCAATGCATTTGCCTTTTCTTTATTAAATAAGGCTAGGAAATCCTAGAGCTCCTTAGGTAAGCAGTCCATTAGGGCCTGAGTAGGATCTACTATAGGTGTAACTATTAGTATAAAGGTTATATCCTATAAGCTAGTAGCTAAGAACTGTATATTTATTTGTTTCTTTACTACTACTTATCGTGCTATTCCCCTATAAACAGAGCCTAATATTTCCGTTATTAGATTATTAGTTTTCCTTGTAGTTATTACCTAAACCTAAAGATTTCTTAAAGAACGGACTATAAGAGATTCCTATATAGCGTGAATTTTAATATTATATCGTTTTAACTAAGGGGTCCCTAAGATGCATAAACGGGTAAGTCCCGGTATTATATTATTATTGTACGCTAGGTAGCTAGAGCCACTATCTAGTCCATTAGCTAACTTCTTAATACAGGAAAAACCCTAAAACAGGGGAGAAAACCCATATTCTTCCATATAGCTCCCGCTAAGCCTTTACTATAAAGTCTTTATTATTTTCAACTATTAGTATACAGTATCTGCCAGTTCCCCAGGAACTACAGATAATAACAGAAGTGTGGTTGTGCTTTACATAAGAGGTTAGTATGTTAGTAGAAACCCCTTATAAGCACCTCCCCTTCTAATCCGGCTCCTCCTCCCCTCTTCTATTGTTTCCATCACCTTTAGTCCCTTTTCCAGCCTTATTATTACATATCTGCCATGCCTTATAAAGCTCCTCTGCCAACCTGTACTACTAGAGGCGCCCAGTTAAGAGCACCTACTTTGCGATAATTAGTGCAAACTTCTTATTATTTAATGCTGCCCTAAGTTCCCTTGGGTTTCTTATTACGGGCATTGCTAGGATCGGCCTTAGATAATTATATTCCAGGCACGATAAAATAAGGTAGTAGATATCCTTATCTCCTCCCTAACATTGACATATTAGTAATGTTACCTTAGGCACCTGTCTGCTATAAAGGAAGGCATTTAACCCTATTTTTTCCGTTTAGAGCTGCACTAAGGCCGTAGATTTATGCTTAAGCAGGCTATTATAAAGCTGTGCTATCTTCTTTATGCTCTTAAAATTAGGTTCCTTATTTACTGCTATTGCTTTTACCCGTCCTCTTCTCACCTAAGCCTTATGCCTCTGCCATATCCACTGTTTTTCCCACTCCCTTTTTAATTCCTGCCTAGCTATAAGGCCGCTAGGGAGGGGGGGGGGGGCATTAGGAAACGCCTTATAGAGGTTGCATTAGCGGCCTCTTCCTTAACGTTATAGCTGTAATGCTATTAAATTGCATGCTTATTATATCTTCTTGCCCATACTACTATTCTTAAGTCTTTAGTAGAATCATTACTTAATATAATTAAGGTACAGATCTACTAGTAGCACCGCTGCTTTTATCTTTAAGAGTATTACTAGCATTGCCTTATATACCCCTGTAACCCGCCTTAAGCATTTATTCTATTCCTTTATAAATACCTTTACTACCCCTTATGCTACCCCTTCTAACTTACTATGGGTGTAGTATATCCCAGCTTTATATACTATTATGCTTCTTATCACCTATGTATAAAGGGATCTTGCACATTCTAGTTAGCATCCCTATGTAGACATAGCCAGTGCTGTAAGGGCTAACTTCTGCCGTGCCAGCTTAGCATTCACCTTCTCTATATGTATTAACTAACAAAGCTTCTAGTGAATCCAAACCCCTAAGAATTACGCTAATTACATCGGTTGTATTATTGTACTTCCAAGTTAGATTATCATTATAATTGCCTGCCTCTTCCTTATAAAGTACATTAACTCGCTCTTCCCTAGGTTAAACCTTAGCCCATACTCCTTTAACTACTCCTTACATATTCTCCAGGCTCTTTCTAGTCATACTTTAGTCTCCTCTGCTGTTTTTCTATATACTATAATGTTTATATCATCTGAAAACCCTAACGTTAGTATTAATTCTGCCGCCGCCAGCCTTTAATATAGTAGTATAATATATAACAGGAAGAGGATAGGAAACGCCAGTAACCCTTGCAGAACCCTTACAGTAATTTAGATTTCCTTAGTAGTACGTCTGTTAAACGCTAATTATGCTCTTCTTCTTAATATAAAACCCTTTATCTATCTGGCCATCTATCCTAGCAGTCCTAACTCCCTTATAGTGCATATTAATTGTTTATAGCTAATAGTATTAAACGCCCTAGTAATATCTAGCTATAGTAATAATACTATCCCCCAATAGTACCACGCCATCCTCACTACCTCTTTTAGTGTGCTTAGTGCTACCTCTATTAACCTGCTAGCCCTGTTACCCATCTGTATGTCCAGCAGTATATAGCCTTCCTCTGCTACAGTAGTAATCCTCCTTATAATGGCTCCCTTAATTACTTTACTTATTATATTTAGTAACAATATTAGCCTCTACCCCCCTAGTCTGCCTAACTCCTTAGGGGTCTTCCCAGGTTTACATAGAACTACCACCTTTGCACGCCAGAAGGAGGCCGGATGGTGTCCTAAGCTGCAGCATGCGTTTATAAGGCGTATTAAACACGATATTAGGGCTGCGCTATATAGCTTAAGGAAACCCATTAGTAGCTTGTCCGGCCCTAGGGCTTTCTAGCTTACTATATTCTTTATGACTTCTCTAATTTCCTCCTTTGTAAACGTGGGAGCTACCTGTTCATTATTATAGTATCTTATCCCCTCTTCTCCCTCTAGTCCTAAAGCCCTAGCCGCGGATAGAGGGAAGAACCTCTTTGCAAATGCCCTTGCCTTGCCCTTATGTATAACCTCTACTATCTCCTCCCTATTGTTATTTCCTAGCTAAGTTAGTGGCGGAACTTGTTGTATCTCTAGGGGGAGTCCACTCCATAGCCAGGCCTAACGCTCTAAGGTCTAGAGGCTTCCTTTAGACCTAAATAGCTTGCTAACAGCCTATTACCAGCTGCTTCTCTTTTCCTCTGAGATAATACAGTCCTGTATTTTTATAGCTTTTATTAAGGTCTGCCATGATTCCTACGTCTGTTATTGCTGCCACTACCTGCTAGCATGTCTTACCTCTGCTGTTATGTCCTTAACCCTTTTATTCTACTATGGCTGTGGTTTACTATGCCCTTAAGGTCATTTAGGTGCTACTATGTTAGCTATCTCTATAAGCTAGTGAGTAAGCTATTGCGTATAGTCGTTAACTTCCTGCTGGTTACCTAGTAGGAGCTCTAACCTTTCCTTTCTAAGCCTGTTTAGTGCCTCTGCTATAATTAGATTCTTATCCGCTGTCCTCTAACCCTGGATCGACCCTAGGCTGCCGCTGAATTCCTTGCTTATTTTAATGTTAATAAGTTAAGGCATATGGTCAGATCTAGTGATTTCCACTAGCCTAGTAAACTTAATACTAACGTTATAAGTGGTCCACGTATAATTAATAGTACTATCCCTGCTTCTATGTTCTCTCCTTATTACTTCCCTAAACGGAGTAACTAGGCCGAGTTGCTACCTTGTTATAAATTCTAATATCTTATTATGCCCCTAAGAGGTCCTGCCAAATCTATTCCACAGGGGGTGATGTTAGTTGAAGTCTCTTATGAATACACTTCAACCCTTTGCCTAGGTGTTAGCAAAGTGTTATAGAGGTGTCTGCCACCCCCTTTTATAAGCTGGGGAATATATGTTATATACCTCTACTCTATATAGCTTAACACTATACTAATCCTCCCCCCTCCCTATAGTCTAAAGCCCTACCTTAACCTTCTAGTGTATATAAATCACTATTCTTTTACTATATATTGCTAACATATAGTGCCCCTAAGATGGATTTAGCAGTATACTATTATAGCCTCCTAGTTCCTAGATAGCTATCACCTCAGGGCTAACATCATGCCCTAATGCTAGATATACTAAATTGCTTTTCTTCTGTGTATTCTAGTACATAACCTTAATTATATACTTTATTATGTGCTTCAGAGCACCCTAGTTAGGCTGGCTCCGGTATTGTTCTGCTCTCTTATTAGTTATAGGAAGGCCAGTATTATGCCTTTCTCTGCCAGTCTTTGCCATCCTAATTATAGTTTGTATGTTTATCTTATAGAAAGGCCCCTTAGTTATATGCTCCTTCCTCTTAGCTGCCTTTCTGTTAATCCCCTAGTCTCTTCTTTATAATAACCCTTGCCTATAGTAGCTGTCACGGCCTCTAACTAATAGTTACGGAAGAACAGCGGCCTTATAGCGTAAGCCTCCCGGGCCTATTGCCACCTATTATTGCTTACTAAGCATAGCCAAGACCATGCTAAATATGCCCCTGCGCAATTTAGGTATCTCTCCCGTACCTTGCCTGTTAATATTAGGCAAGTTCTCTCTTCCTTAGGGTGTTTTCTAGCAGCATACCTACTACATCTTGCTTTCTCCTTATAGTACCTAGTAATGTGTCTAATCTTATAGTAATTATAATATTGCTTTAGGTAGACCATCTTGTTATATAGCTTGGCGTTAAAAATCTCTGCTTAGTATACTATTCCCCTATAGCATAGGCGGTTTGCTGCCTTAGTGCCCTTAACGCTAACTACTAGTAGTGCCCTTATTGCTGTTCCCTTTAGCTTTTGCACTGTTATCTTTGCTATGTTTAGACCATTCTCCTTTTTAATGTTTTTCCTTATATCCTTAATTATAATATGGTTTGTTAATCATATTAGGAATCCCTTAATAATTATACTAAACATCTTCCTATTTACTTCTGCTATAGGTCTAAAGGTAACTCTTACCCAGGCCGTGTTTTCCTTTTATTTCCTCCCTACCTTAGTAAACATAATAACTATGTCTCTACTCTGCAGTCTGCATGCTACTATTGCCTCCTCTACGCTAATAGTGCTATTTACTGCCTTTATAATCTCTCCTAGTAATCTGTTCTTAACTGCCTTGCTAATAGTGTTTCCCTTTACTATTACTTCCTAGTAATAGCGGGCCGGTATTACTATACCCTCCGTTTAGGCTAAAGGTATTGTCATATTCTACCCCATAACTCTGCAAGCTATAACAGTTGCCTAAGTCCCCCTAACTATTAATCTAGTCCTAGGGACAGCCTTTATTGCCTCCTTAACCGCCTTCTTAACTATGGTTTCTACTTTACTATTAACTGCTTTTATAATTAATGCCTATAGATCTCCTGTGCCAGTCTTTGCTTAGGCTATCTCCCCTCCTGTATTTATAGTAACTTATATAAAGGTCCTAATAAAAGCCTATACTTCTGTTATTTTTGCCTTTAGGATAACTTTTATTATTAATTCCTTTAGTAATTTCATTTTATTCTTTAGTTTTTTCTGCACTACTATTACTCTAGGATTCTCTCCTTAATATTATATTTCTTCTTAAGTAATACCTTGTCCTTTATTAGTTACAGATCCACGTGAAAATTTATTAATTATTGTACCCCTTATGCTGCTTACTTCCCTTATGTAATATGCCATCGCTAGGGGGGGTATTTAATAATAAGGAATCCAATTCCATGCTTTTTTTTCGTTTTAGGCGTAATACCGCGTCGTGTCCGCGGTGTTGGTCATTAGTTACTCTTCTTTCCCGGTATTATATATACAGAAACTAGGAAACTCCATCTATCCATATTAGCTATAAATCAGGTAAACCTGGATATCTTTGTAGGACCCTAATAGAAACCCTCTTAGCCCTGTTTTTTAATAGACACAGCTATTTATATTTATTATAGTTAGGCTAAATTAATCATAGGAAATCCCATATGTTGTGCAAAGGATTTGCTTACAGCAGCATAACTATTACAACTATTATCCACTTATACATTAGCAAAGGCTTCCTTATTAAACAAAACTAGTATTAAAAAGGGAGTTAAGTTTATATTTTTCTCTATCTATTTATAAGCACCTTTACTTACAGGTAGTATTTAGTAAGACAGCTTTCTGCCTTTTTCTTCCCCCTTACTAAGCCTTAAGCTTAAAGGCTGTCTTTTTCCGATTCCTCTCCCACTTTAGATTCTACTTAGGCGCTTATTATCTCTATAATATAAATATTAAAATCCAGACAACACACTAGAAGAAGGCAGCAAGCCTTTGCCTAGTGACTAGTAGTACTATAACGCAGGTATTAGTTATTATCTTTATAAGCCTGTATTGTTTCCGCTAATACCTACTTAGTACGGGTTTTACCTGCATTTTAGTGCCCTATGGAAGACATAACGTTTACTCCTATTATCTGCATATCCCTATCCTTTTCACAAGACACACCTAAAGGGAATCCAGTTTATCCTTTATATTTAGTTTTTAATTATTCTTCTAGGTTATAAGACTTAATATTAAGGGTAATACCCTAAAGTCTTGCTACTACCTGTTTATAATTAGTATAGGGAATATCCCGCCCTACATAGCAATTACGCATTTTTTTGTTTAAAGCCATATATAGCTTTAATAATTTAATAGAATCCGCCTATTTGCATTCTCTAGTAAGAACTAATTTTTATTCAAAACGGACAAAAAAATCATTAAATTTTTCGCCTAAGCGTTATTCTACTTAATCAAGTTTAGTAACAGCATATTCCTATTAATAAGGGTTTATAAATAAAGAGTTAAGATATCCTAAAAAATTATCTAAGGAGTAACTAAGGGTTTCTCTAGCCTTAAAGAAAGGAGCGACCCAGGCCCTAACCTTAGCTAATAGACATTAGTATATAAAACACCATTTATCCTAAGCACTCCTAATAAAGTCGCTATTAGCTTGCAGTTTATAAGCTAAGAGGTTATGCTACACCTAGTATTTAATTCAATTCCCGTTATATAGGTTACCCATATTAAGGGGCTTTCTCTTAGGTTTTTTCTCTATTAAAGGATCTCTTTATTGTCCGCCTGCACCTAAGGCACCCACACCCTAGGTAGAGGGTGTGGCCAAAGCAGTTGCAATCCTAAGCTGCTTAGATAGTATTATAACTTAGTTAGCAGTGTCCTGGTTCATCTGCTCGTGTATAGCTATAATATGTTAAAGCCTTATTAATTCCTATATAGCGTCTATCCCTGCTAAATCGCCTGCTATATTAGGCCGCATTATGCCCTATTATGTTTTATTCATATTAAATATTACCTCTCTGTAAAACCTATAATAGTTTCTTAAATAAAGACAAAAGGAAGAAGATTATATATTATAGTCTAGCTAATATGTAACTACAGTATTAGTAACTATAAATAAGAATAATCTTCTTAGGAAAGCAAAGAAGGAAAAGATCTACAATCCTTCTAGAACTCCTGCCTTTATAGCTTATCCCCTCTACTATCATATAGCCTAAGTAAAGAGGCCAGAGTATGATAGACCTAAATACATATAGGGTCTGATTCGCTAGCGTAAAGCTTAAGTTAAGAGGCCAAATTAAAATATGTTAGTATACGCGCCTAACTCGTATTGCTTATATAGCTCGTAAAGTCTGGCTTCTATAATGTGGTCATTCTTCCGATTGTAAAGATCCGAGCCTAAAGCTCGAATCCATCACAGGGGGGAATTATTTGTTATCCTTAGATAGGTTCTAAAGACTAGAAGGGTAGGAACAAGACCATTTAGACCGGCAGAGTTATTAACTGCTTTAATAGCTATTTAAAGTATCTGCTCTTTTAAGAGAAGACCGTTAGCTTTAGTCTTAATAATATCATATGCTCTGCAAAGAGGGGCATAATATTGCTTAAGTTTTCCAATGCTATTATAAGCCTTAACAGGGACTTTATTAATATTAATTAATAATAGTCAAGCTAAATGCCTGAATTCGCTAGAAGCAAAGTTTCTTCTAGCATTGTGGACTATCCAGTCTAGGGGTCTAAGATATGTGTTAATCCAGCACTCTTTAAGGGCATTCTAGATATCTTGAGCTTTTTATTGTTAAGGTGTAAGAAAGCGGGTAGCTTGAAATAATATTGCTAAATCTATAACATATAGGACCAGCTTCTTATTAATTTGCATAATATTAATAAGGACCTTGTAGTTAAATTTAATATTGTCTTTAAGAGTAAATTTAAATCTACTCAGAGCTTTTGCGTTCATCTGGCATTAATAGCAAGCATGCGTGATTTTTCCTATATTAGCCTTATTAAATTCTTTACCAGCCCTGGCAAGAAGGTTATTCAATTAGTTAATTAACAGATGACCAAATTAGCAATAAAGTTGACGAATTTCGGCTTTAGAAAGCATAAAGATAGCAGGTTCTTAAGAACTGGCTGTCTACTAAGGATGTCCTTATTTCCTAATAATAAGTACCTTTTTATCTCCTTAAATTAAAAGATTCTTAAGATTATTAAGTTTAACACCTATTTTATCCATATCTATAATAAAATATAAAAACAGTGTAGCACTATTAAGCATATAAAAAGGTATTGTACTAAAAATCGTTAGAAGCTTTAAAATACTAGTTAAAGTCACAGTACTGGCTCTAAAGGTAATAGTCCTTTGGTCAGAGGAATGCTTAATTGTAAGGTTTTTTATGATTTTCATCAAAGCGTTGACTTAGCCTTGGCCAGTAGTTGAAATTCCTAATGCTCCTGTATCTGGGAGTATACTATAAAATGTATCTGCTGTATATCTTGTATCTATAAGATATACATGTTATTAAGGTTATTCATTGGTATTATGGTCATAGGGGTCTTTAAGAAATAAGGCATGTTTAAAAGCATTATCCTGTAAGAAGTTCATGGTTAATTAGGAAAAGAGTAGGGGATTTAGTGCTTACATAAAGAATGCTATAAAGGAGAGAGTATTACAAGCCTCTTTGTTGTCTGGTTCCTCTTTTTCATTAGTAGTAAGGAAAGCGGCATTCTAAGCGGCTTTTTTGTGTTCATCCTTACTACTATTATTAGTAGCAGTAAGTTAGGCCATTTTGCCTTTATAGGCCTGTAAGAATACATAGTATTAGCGTTTAAAGGGTGGTTTTTAGTGTTTTCTATTATTCTACTAAGTTGCTTTTGCTTTCTTCTGCTTAGAAGCAGGATGGTTAGTTAACTAGCATCCTTCTTTACAGCAAATAAAGCATTTCTTTAAGCTCGCTCTAGCTTAAGGTTTTTTATGATATATAGCTTGTAAATAGCATTAGTCTGTGAACATTACTATATTAGTGTTTTAGTCTGTAAACTAGGCAATAAGGGCAGTTAAATTGTTATTAGTAGTTATTAGTAACTAACTTATAGAGGTTAGTAGTATGTCCATTGCTAAGAGGTAATTTCGAAGATTACTAACAAATCCTTTAAAGGTTGGCATATTCCTAAATTTAGTATTATAGAAATCATTGTTATTTTCTATTGCTTGTCGTACTTAATAAAGAAGAATTATATCTTATTTAAGAGGGTTATAAAGGCTATTAAATATCTTCGTAAGTTAGTTAAGAAGAATTTCTAAGCATTTTGACTTATTCTTTATTAGATATTCTATAATAATATAGCGAAGGCATAGATTAGCAAATTGTGTTTTATAAAAGCTCTTATTCTTAGGTGTTTTAAAGTGATTCCTAATATTCCGAGTTATCTCCTTAAATAGGATTATCTTTGCTTTAAAGTATTTAAGGAAGTATATATAGGCTTTACCTTAAAGCATAATAAGTAAGGCTTTTAAGTAAAGTAAGGGGAAAACTCTTACTTAAGAATATTTTTCTTTAAAATATAGTAACTTCTTATTAATAAAGTTATACACTTCTCCAGAATATTATTCTTCTTTTTAGTAAAGTCTCTTAAGAGTATTAAGGGCTTTTCAATTACTATCAGAAAGTATTCCGGTTAGGGTTTATAGTTCTAGGGGAGGGTCTTTAGTTAAATAAAAATCTTTATTATTAGAGTTCTTATTATTAAAAAGTTTAAGTCATTAAATCTCTTCTCCTTTCCTAGTTGTTTTTTTCTAGCAAAGGTTTATATTCTGTGTTAGGGTTAATATTTAAGATATTAATAAGATCTTTAAAGACATTTGATCTCGATCCTCTGGCTGTTTTAACACCATTATTATTAAGGTAATTATAAAGGGTATACTTAAGGTTGTTATTAATTTTATTAAAAGTATCCTTTGTTTAATTTTTATAATCTTACTAGAAGTTAATAAGGAGATTACGCCCTTTTCCTTCGTTAAGAATATAGTAGTTAATTATATATATAATACAGTTATTAATCTGTTGTTTAGTAGCTGTATTAATATTAATATTATTAACTAACTTAGTCTAATTAAAGAATAGAATTAAATAGTGCTTATAAAGTTTTTAGGGTAGGGTGCTCTTTAGAAGTTCTCTTCTATAGACATCCTTTTAAAGTTATTTATTAAAATCATTTATTTTTCCTTAGCTTAAAGACATTTTAGTGTTTTAGGCTTTATGTTTAGTATTAATTAAAGCAGTTAGTATTGGTTCTTTGTGAATAATAGTAAAGATCTAGTTTTAATTATGGACAAGTAATAGTTAATAATAAGGGAGAAGATCCATAAGAGTTAAGTCTTCTTATAATTATAGACAATTTAATAGTTAACGATTTAAAGAAATAATCCTTTAGTTAGCATAACATTAGAATTTCTTGTAGTTATATAAGTAAAAGCGTTTAGACAAGTCTCTTCTAAGTATAACCTAACGAATCTGTGGTTATTAGTGTTAAGCTTTATAGTGC
>AFQZ01001086.1:0-17418 GCA_000222935.2 Aciculosporium take MAFF-241224
GAGAGAGAGAGAAACAACAAACCCGGAGTAAAACAAAAGACAGAGTCGTATACTTCCATAGATATAATACACCGGGGGGGACGGAACGCCTTTCCCCAAATGTTTCTTCTCCAGACCAGATCCCGATGTGGATGCCGAAAGCGCCATTACGCCATACAGTTTCCAAGAATAAATCAACAACAACGATTTCATCATCTTAGCTTTACCCATTGATTGACAGCTCACTTTTACGTATCGTCGCTCCACATGCCCACCGACCCCCGCCTTATTCCGTTGTCGAGACTCTTCTCCGTTTGACGATACGGAGGGAAAACAGGTTATTTTGCCGGAAAAGTGAAAGTCGTCCGTTTGATCTGAGCAGGAGGTTGACAGTTGCAACTTGGCAGCTCATGTACCCTTGCGGTCTTGACCTCACCCCATCTCATGTTTTGGTGCTGTTGCTTTTACTTCAAATAGCTTGCTTTTCCCCCTTCGTTTCTCTTGGTTTTTTTTTCTTTTTTTCTTTTTGTATCCATCTTCAGTCACTCTTGTATGAAAAGAAAGAGGTTAACCTTGATCATCACATTCTTCTTCTTTGGTCTTGGTCCTTGTCACTCTAAACTTACAAGAGAAAGAGACCAAGCATCATCATCAACGTTCTTCCCCTTTTGTTTCCGGTCACCCTCGCTCTGTACATGCAAGAGAAATAGTCCAACCACACCATCACATTGAGAAAGAGGTCAATCATCATCATCACATTCTTTCCCTTTATTTCCAGTCTCCCCTCACTCTGCACATGCAAGAAAAGGAGGTCCGACATCAACATCACATTCTTCCCCTTTATTTCCAGTCCCCCCTCACTCTGCACATGCAAGAAAAGGAGGTCCGACATCAACATCACATTCTTCCCCTTTATCGCCAGCCCCCCTCACATTCAACACAGCAAGAAACACAAGTTCAACATCACCATCACATCCTCCCCCCTTCATCCCACACCAAACTCCACATGTCAAACACGCCGTCTCGGCATGCCCCCTTCCCCTTTACAGAAAGGATGGATGCAACCGAGGCGCCGGCCCCTCGTGCCACCACGAGAGGCACCAAGAGAATAGCCCCGACTCCGTCGGAGAATCCCGACCAGGGGCCCTCCAACAAGCGAGTAAGGAAGTCGGCGCCGGCCGGCCAAGATGCCCACGGCAAGGACCAGACCACCCGGGAGGATGCCGACGGCGACGGACAGGGCGACGGACAGGGCGACGGAGACGCTGATCCTGACCCTGACCCTGACCCTGACCCTGACCCTGACCCTGACCCTGACCCTGACCCCGAAGGCCAAGTGAAAGAGGTCCCAAGGGATGAGGAAGAAAAAGTCATCTGTGACTTTTGCAAAAACAACCCCATCGGCCAGGCAATGCACCTGGTCCGCCCCTGCAACTGGAGAAACGTCGGAAGCAAGTACGTCCTGGAGTGCCAGAACTGCGCCGATCACCGGTTCGACGGCCACGAAGACCACTCGTGCCATCTGGGGCGAAAGAAGCCATGTCGACGGATCTATGCGACGCAGCATCCCATGGAGTTTCCGGAATTTGTTTGTGACAACTGCCGGAGGAACGACACGGGGAATTCATGCGACGCCGATCCTTTCCTGGGCCTCATGTGCACGAGTTGCGTGACGGCGAAGCCGAGTCCTGAGGAGAGAGCGAGGCACGGTAAGTATTTCAGAGCTTGATCTAAACCACACTCTTCCCCCTTTTCCCCCATGCTCGCCCCAGACATCCGCCCCCTGACCCTCGCCTCCTGCTCCTTGCCGCATTCCCCTCTCTCCTTTTCTTCAGAGAAGAAACGAGAAAAGGTGATGGAAGACGGGGGAGAAAAGGAAAAAAAAAAAAAAAAAAAAATGGCAACAGACGGCTGAGAACAGCGTATGACATAGACCACGAGCAAAGCAGCGCAGAACATGGAACCCCCTACCCATGCAACACATGCACCGTCGGCGACAGAACACTGGCCCCCAAGCCCAACCTCCGCCAGGGCTTCATAAGATGGTTCCGCCACGCCTGCGACATCTGCAAAAACAGGGGCAGGAGGAAGCTCGACGCCCCCTGCAGCTGGCTGCTGAGCCGAGCAAACTGGAAGCACGCCTGCGACCGCTGCAAGGAGAGGATGATGGTGTGCATGACGGGCGGCGAGCCCGTCCACAAGCCCAACGCGCCCGTCCCGTCCGACAAATGGTCCCTCTCGCACTCCCTCCTCTCGGGCTGGGCCGAATGCCGCGGCAGCAGCCCCTACCGACAGGCCTGCGGGCCGTGTCTCGAGGGCAGGGCGCACCACTGCCGCGCCTTGGCGACCGAGATCGAATACTCGTGCGCCATCTGCTGGGAGATGGGCATCGTCTGCTGGGACACCAAGAATCCGCAGCTGGGCAAGGCCTTCCCCCTGTTCGACTTCAGCCGCGTCGGCATGGGCAACCTATGCACCTATTCCAAGTGCGACAGATGCCGGGAGACGGGCCGAAACTGCGACCGCCAGCGACCCTGCGACTCGTGTGTGGCCGAGACGGACGGCAGCGGCTCGTGCTGCGACGAGGTCAAGGACGGCTACAACTGCCTCAAGAGACTCGAGTACCCGCCCGGTCCCATCTACTACCTTGCTCTCGGGTACGGCGCCGACGGCGTCGACGATGTCAAGGACGGGAGCAAGATGGAGCACTGGATCGGGCCCCCCTTTCCGCTCTACGGCATCGACAAGAAGCCCCCGACTGAGGCTCAAAAGATGGTGGTGAGCCAGGAGAGGAAGAGGAAGTTTGAGCAGCTCACCAGGGGCTTTCAGGAGGCCGACGAGGCATTGAGGCAGAGCGAGAACGACAACGCAGGCGGCGCAAATGTCGCTTCTGCTGCTCCCGCTCCCGCTCCCGCTCCCGCTCCTGCTGCGGACATGCCGCCGCCCCCCGATCCAAAACCCGCGCCCAGGGGCAAACACAAGGTCTGGCCCAAGACCGAGAACAAGATGACGCTGGCGTCCATCGCCCAGGACATGCGAAGGGCCCTTCTCCCCCCATGTAAACCCCCGCTGGGGACAGATCCCCTCCCCATGGTTGGCGGGGGTGATGATGACGAGGGGCACCGGCTTGAGGACCTGACGAGGAGGGTCCAGGACAAGCTCATCTGCCAGCTGTCTGCGGCGGAACTCGCCGCCATGATCAGAGCCAAGTGGAATGGGGGGCCCGGCAGGGCATACCCGCCAAACGAGGATCCCAAGTACGGCCAAGTCGTCGAGCAAGGTAAGCAGGCGGTGGAGGATCTCCGCGCGGGGAGAGCACCGAAATCGCAGGCGAAGCTGCGGCCGAGGCGGATCCGCAGCAAACGCGCCAGAATGGATTCTGGCGACGACGAGCAGCACCATGGCCACGAGCACCATGGCCACGAGCAGGAGGGCGACGATGAGGATGCCGAGGGCGAGGACGCCGCCATGTACGATTTCGGGAACGGTCTCGCTCCGCCTCCGAACCCTGGATGGCGGAGAAATTATGATGGACATTATGATGGTGAGTATGCCAGTGGCAGCCGCGGTCAGATGCTTTCCAGGCCGGAAGGTTTGGGTCAAGGCAGTCAGATGCAGGGGCAGCAGCAGCAGGGTAATCTTGCTCCTTCTCTTGCCCCTCCTCCTGTTGCTTTCTCCACCAACAATGGCTTCATCGACGACCACGTCATGAGCCAAGGGTATGGCCAGCAACAGTACATCCAGGACCAGCACAGCCAGGGCTACATCCAGGACCAGCACAGTCAAGGCTTCATCCAAGACCACAGCCAGGGCTACATCCAAGACCAGCACAGCCAGGGCTTCATCCAAGACCAGCACAGCCAGAGCTACATCCAGGACCAGCACAGCCAGGGCTACATCCAGGACCAGCACAGCCAGGGCTACATCCAGGACCAGCACAGCCAGGGCTTCATCCAAGACCAGCACAGTCAAGGCTCTATCCAGGACCAGCACAGCCAGGGCTTCATCCAAGACCAGCACAGCCAGGGCTTCATCCAAGACCACAGCCAGGGCTACACCCACGACAGTTGGCAGCCTCAGCAAGGCTACAACATGTCCTCCATGGCGCCGCCTCCTCCTCCTCCTCCTCCTCCTCCGCCTCAAACTCCATCGCCGGGCTGGACCCAGCAATGGGCTCCGCAACCGACTCCATTCAACAACATCAACGACTTCCAGCAGCCTGCGACTCCTCATGCCGCCCAAACACCATTCCCGGCAGACTTTTCCCAAGCAACCTTCACGGGCACCATGCACCCCCTGGACATGCATACTCCCACGGCCATGTCGGGTCCGCTCACTGGCCCGAGTCTTCTTCCTGCGGGCAGCCAGCAGCCCTTTTACCCCATGCTTGGTTATTCCGGCACCACAGTGCCATCATCATCTGCCCAAACTCATCTGCCCGCTCTGCACCCGGGGCAATCCTCTGCACAAACGCATCTTCCTCCTCTGAATCCAATGCAGGAATCCTCTGCTCACACGCAGCTCCCCCCTCTGAACCCAATGCAGGAATCCTCTGCACAAACGCATCTTCCTCCTCTGAATTCAATGCAGGAATCCTCTGCTCACACGCAGCTTCCCCCTCTGAACCCACTGCAGCAATCATCTGCTCCGACTCATCTTCTCTCTCCGTATCCGCTGCAGCAGTCATCTGCTCCGACTCATCTTCTCTCTCCGTATCCGCTGCAGCAGTCATCTGCTCCGACTCATCTTCTCTCTCCGTATCCGCTGCAGCAATCATCTGCTCCGACTCATCTTCTCTCTCCGTATCCGCTGCAGCAATCATCTGCTCCGACTCATCTTCTCTCTCCGTACCCGCTGCAGCAATCGTCTGCTCCGACTTATCTGCCGCCGCAGCAGCCGCTGCCATCCTCTTCTCATCCTCACCTGCCGGCGCCGAGCCCGCAACTGGAATCCGCAACGGGGGCGTATCCCACGTTTGGCAGAGCGGAAACGGGCACCACATATGACTTTGAAAACACACCCTCGGGGGTCGGCCCTGATGACACTCATGGTGGCCATGATGCAGGGCAAGGGCAGCGAGCCCCCGGTCTGCCGCCTTATTTCTGGCCGCAATAAACAGCTTGGATGGATGAAGCTTGTTGGTCGAGTTTCCAAACGAACGAGATGACGAGTATTTTGACGGACGGCATGGCCGCCATTGGGACGCAACGGAAGTGGGTGGTGAGTGTCGGACATGTCAGGGGCGATATCGCCGAGGGAACATAGTGGCGGACAAGGTGCGTCATGACGGAAGGTACAGAGCAGAAGCAGAAGCAGCGGTGGCGGTGGCATTCTCTGCTCGTATCCTTTTGGCGGCGATGTGGGGGATTTGGATATTCCCATCCGCCATGTATGATGCAAGCAAATGTACATACTTTCTCGCGGGACTTGGACTGTATGTATGGCTGCCTGTTTATTTCCTACTTCGTGTGACCGACTATTTCTTTCCATTACATGTCTGATGCTACACGTATGCATGAGTGAGATGAAAATGTCCCCGAGTCAAAGTCAAGGGGCCACGGCACCAGTTGTCGGCCCGCGGCAGCAACATGAACATTACAATATGCATGCACGTATGCAACCTGCTTGTCACCTGCATCGGCCGGGAACTGTGAAAAGACATGCACGTGCGTACACAAGAAGGCTTGCAGCAGCAGGAACACCTCCCGTGAGCCGAGCCCGGTCGGTGAGTTGGGCAACGTCCGGCTTCGGGCAGCGGCTGCCGGCCGCCGTCGGTCGGCATCAGCATCACTTGGATACTTGCCTGTTTGGATCCAGCCCGTCTGTCTGTTTTCTCTCTGGAAAGAAAGCCCGTCGACGTAATACGTCCGTCGTGACACAGATTATCTGTCGGGCTGATGCGCTTCATCCGGGGTGGCCAACGCTTCGAAGTCGAAGCGCAGGACAGTACCATGGCGGACAACACGATACATTTGCTATCGTTTGGAATCAAAACGCCCACGGAGCACATGCATGCCCAAGGACGAGGCGAGGGGTTGGACCACGACGCTGGAGATCCCATGTCACCGGCCTTTTTTTTTTTTTTTTTTTTTTTTTTTTTCAAACACGTCCTTTACTGCTTTGGAGAAGACGCAAGGTGGTACAAGATGGACAGAGGAGACGAGACGGCGCGCACCCGGGTACAGAACTTTAATATATTGCTTTTTTTTTTTTTTTTTTGTATTCGATAGACAGACAGACAGCATCAGCATAGACGACCGCGGGCAGATGGCACATGTAATCAATGACAAAGAAGAAGAAGACAAAGAGGAAGAAGAGGAAGAGGAAGAAGAGAAGACAAAGACAAACACGAAACCATGCAGAGCAGAGCACTGGGGGGATATGAAGACCAAAAAAAATGGCAACAAGATGAAATAAATAAAAAAGAGTGACCCGGATTGGGGGCGAGATGGAAAGCAAAAGTCAAGTCCGTCCAAAGAAAGAAATCGCGGAACCAACCAACAGACATGGCAATGATGGCGAGAGCAAGGCAACCTCAACAACGACTCGGCAAGCGGCCATGATGAGTCTCGAGTCACACCTCTGACATGAGAGGAGGGGGAACGGAAAACCAGGCACGCATGGAGCAAGGCACGCCTCTGTTGTGAATCTCTGCTGCATCAGTCTTCTCGCCTCACAACAAAAGTTCTTGACAATCCGCCGGATACGAATCCATGCACATTCAAACAAATCTTCTCCCTCCTGCCCCCGCGCCGTGTCCGTGGCCGCCTTTCGGCCTCGCGCCTCCGTCTGATTTTTGCCGCACGTCGCACACGGACGGCCGCAAAAAAAAAAGGTGTCAAGGAATACTCGATCCCTCATGTCTCAACTGAAAAACAGAAACTGAAACAAAACATATGGCGCAGCTGTAAGCGGTCGGTTGTGCTGCGCTCTGGAATCTCGAGAGAGAAAAAAGAAGATGAAAACAATAATAACAATGCAGAGCACCAGAGTTGGCCCCAACTTCTGGTCGTCAATGTAAATGGCCCTTTGAAAAGTCCGTCCGAGATGGCGTGCGTACTGCACCCACGTCAGAGCCCGACTCCTCATCCGATGCAGTGAGGAGAAAAAATTTGCCCATCCATCCACCCTAGTAGATTACCACGACATTTTGCATAGCCTTTAGCCGGCCCTTGTGGCTCGAGTGGGTGAGGAAAACACGGCGCACACATGCCACCTCATTCTCCACAGCCCACGAACTTTTGTCCAGTGCCCTTCTGTCGTCTGTCCGGCCCAACAGTGCGTGATCCCGGACAGCCTCCTGCCTGTACTCACATGCACTTCAGCACATCGATCATCCACTGCCCCGAATCACCTCTCATCTATCCTCCTCGTCTTCTCTTGTTTTTCAAGACAGGGGAAGAGAATTCTGAGCAGCCGTAATCACATAATGATACAGTTGCTACAGCACCCAGCTTGTTTCTCGCCGTCTTCCAAGTCCATGGGCTTGGGAGGTCCGTTTCCGCCGGAGCCGCCACCGCTGCCGGTAGAGTAACCTTGCATCTCTCGGTTGTATCTTCGAATCTCTCGAACAATATCGTAGAATGCCTTGTCGACATTGTTCCGCGACTTTGCCGACGTCTCGATAAATTTGCAGTTGAACGATAGTGCCAAGGCCTCGCCCTCTGTCGTGGGTGGTGAAGAACCCGTGTCAGTCAAAAGATCAGATCTGGGGGAGGGGGGGTCGGGTGACCGTGCAAGCAAGCACCGAGCACATCGAACACGAACCTTGTCTGCTGACCTCGCGCTCGCCTTCTAAATCGCACTTGTTTCCGACCACGACCATGGGAAAGTAATCTCTATCCTTCACCCGCAGAATTTGCTGCTGGAAGGTGGTGATCTCGTCGAAGCTTTGTCGAGATGTGATTGAGTACACCAACAGAAAGCCTTCCCCGGTCCTCATATACTGCTCGCGCATGGCACTGTATTCCTCCTGACCGGCGGTGTCCAGGACATCGAGGAGGGCCACCTCTTCGTCAATGACGCATTGCTTTCGGTAGGAATCTTGTAAAGCACGAGTGGTTAGTCTATAATATCAGGCAATTTTTTTTTGGGGGGGGGGGGGGGGAGGCCAATGGCAACGGATCAATCGAATGACTTCAGCCGGGGTACGACATGAAGCTTGGACGCATACCTTCAATCGTTGGGTCATATTCATCGACGAAATGACTTTGGATCAATTGAATCGTCAAGCAAGATTTGCCGACGCCACCACCGCCGACAACAACGAGTTTATACTCGCGCAAGAACTAGGTGCAGGGGCAAATTAGAACACGAAGTAAAAAATGGGGTTGGAATTCTTGAAAATTGATCCAAGTTCCTGACACAGACAATTGCACGACGAAGAATTGGTGCTGGTCATGGAGCATGCTCGTCCCAGCGAAAGAACAGCACGCGGGGGGCAAACGATGCAAATGAGCTGGATTATCAAACCTTTGTGGATGCAGCCATTGTGAATTGATCTGAAGAGGCTCTGGCGATAGAAGGTGGGTAGAAGGAGCGAGTAATCGGGTTATCGCACGAGTCGGCGGGCGAAAGTCTTCGATCAGGTTCAAATTTGGCTTGCGCAAGGGCGAGAGGGTCCCGTCAGTAAGGGGTAGTTGTTTCGCGCGAAAGAAAGTCTTGGGCGCCAGCAATCCAGTGAGTGACGAATTACAGGAAATGCTGTCTTTTTTGGGGGGATTCTTTTCAGACGGAAAGAAAAATAGTAAGACCGTACGCGCAACACCGGCGGCGGCAGAGAGAAGGAGGAGGGAACGGGTGGTTAATGAAGGCAAAAGTAAAACAGCTGCGAAGCTTGGAGAGATGGAGGACAGAGATGATGGAGAACGCAGGAGTGGAGGAACGGGGAAACGGCGGGCGACGGATGCAGGTGGTCTGGTTGGCTCAATGTTGGTGCATGTGGACCGGGGGGGCGGCCAGGCGGGTGCAGGTGGTATGCACTGGCGCTCACTTGGTGCTTCAGTGGACAGGGGGGCTGGGGTCCAAGGGGACTTCCATTGGACTGGAGGTACTTGGGTACTTGTACCTAGATAACCAGGCCCTATTCCAGTCAACCAGTGTGGGTCCGCACCAGACCTCCAGACCTCCAGACCTCCAGACCTCCAGACCTCCAGACCTCCAGACCTCCAGACCTCCAGACCTCCAGACCCCCTCCAGACCTCCAGACCTCCAGACCCCCACCAGACCTCACTGCATCATTCAATCACAACTCTGCTTGTCAATGTCCAGATTGGCCTCAGGTGCTCGCGGCACGGCGTGCAGGTCCAGGGGCGAGCACGGCTGGCAAAAGCGGGAACCAATCGCCGACGGCCAGGAACAGGGGATGCTCCGTACGGTATCATCAACAGTTTGCAGGCCAGGGGCTGACTGACGACGACTGGCTGACTGAATGTCTCCCTTCGATCGACGTACCAGATGGCACACACTCCTCCACTCCGACAGCTTGCCATTCCTCAACATGGACGACGACGACGTCAAGCACCACGTCACGCACCACGCCGCAACCCAGGCAGGCGCACGCTGGGCAACCGGCGCGTCCAGGTCCGGCCCCAAGCTCTGCCGCCAGCGAGTCGATGAATATGCACGCAGACATCACACATTCGACTTTTCGACTTTCCAAATAAGCAGAGGACCAAAGCTGTCAATACGGGCCGCACCGTTTTGACCGGCCGCCGTTGTACGACGGTGAGCCACAAGGCAGCGGTCACGGTGTATTCGACGTTGTATCGCATGCCCGAGCATGTTGCTCATGCCAATGACCGTCCGTGATACATTCTTCCATCCTCCAGCAAGCATCTCGACCCAACGCCATGTACATTCTTCAGCGTTGGATTGTATCTGTACCCATGTACGGCGGCCGCACTGTACGTGGACGATACCTGCCTTGGGCACAAAGCGTCTTGTTTCTTTCATCATGCAAGGACGCTCGCTGCCCCCGACTTTGTCCAGTTTCAGACGACGTCCATGGCGACACCTGATGGATGAGATGGAGCGTTGACTTGCCTTTGGCCCGTTGCTTTCACGGGGTGGAGAGCCAAAGCGATGGATTCTGCCTTTAGGCGATGGCCAAGTGGACCTTGCTGCCCCAGGCTGAGTTACGATTGGATGACGGGCCCCGCTCGGCTACGGCTTCTTTTCGACGAGCGCCAATGCGCTTGTCAACGCGCTCTTGGTTTGACTGACTATTGACCGCTCGCGGTATCAGAAACAGGAGAAGAGCATGAGAGCGTCGGAACGGCAGGTTCGGAGTCCTGCGGATGGTGAGGGAGCGGGCAACTTGTCGAGGTATGCTCGTCAGCTATTGCATCAGGAGTGAGCATGAATCAAATCTGTCTTTCCCGAATCCTCTGCTAGCCAAGTACCCAAGGCACCTAAGGTACATGCCTCGTGCCAAGTACTTTAGGTAGGGGGTAGGTTCTTAGTATTATGTAGGTACCTACCTGGTAGGCACCGAGGCACCTGCTGAGGTAGGAATGAATATTATGCAATTAAACAGCCTGACAGGTGGTGCCACATGCAATCAACCATACCAGTTACTTACTGACCTGCCTGAACCTAGGGTAAGTACTTAGGTAGGTACCTAGGTAAGGCAACATATCTGCTTGGTGCTTGGTACAAGAGAGCATGTCCTCGGACATCTGCCATTGCCGGTTGGCCACTGGTCGTTGCTATCTTTTCTGTTTTCCTTCTTCCATCTAGAGCAACCTGTGGTCTCGTACTGATGGGCTTATTGCTTCTCTCCGCCTGGCTACGCCAACACGGCAGCATCATTGGTCTTGAAGCATGTAACAGATGGGAACAACGCCGACAACGTCAACATGAATAACGATGGAGACGGCACATACTTTTATTTCATAGCTGGCAAGGCCACATTGAGTTTCCCGGTCCAACTTGCGTCCGATCCTTCAACCTAGCGATCAGGATACCGCGTCCGCCACGAGATCAAAATGGACACGCCCCGGCTCTTCTTGAGAAGCATGTGTGCTCGAACCTCGGAATGCCAATGAATCTCGTCTTCTTTTGCCGTACGGGGAAATAAAAGATGAGAATAAGGAGGCCCCGCAGGTCTCCTGCATCGTCCGGAGCGCAGGGATATTCAGACGCCCCTGCATCCAACCGGGCAGCTTTTCAGATTCAGATAGTGAGTGCATCCCCACGCAACATGCACAATGGGCTGATGCGGTACACGACTGGATTGGGACTTATATTTACCCTGTCCAGTTCGCTGGTTCCCAGAAGGAATCTAATCACGTTGCAAGTGGCACGTATAGACAGGATCAAGGCAGGGGACCTGGAGCTGTCATGTGCCGCCACCGCGGTGAAAAAAAAGTCGTGGATATTGGTTTGCGGCAAAGGTGTGAGCGGGGTGCAGCAACTTCTTTCGAGCCTGAGATATGATTTGTCCTGATCAAGACATGGTCTACAGATGCTTTGCATACTTCTGTATGTATGCACCTTGGTTCGGCACACATGGAGTTAGTCCGCTCTCTTACCTTGCCTGGTGATACGTCAACTCCTGACATGCTGATTCCTCCGATACCAGGTATACTTGGTAGGTGATCTATCATGGCCCCCAATATTATCAAGGATCATCGACAAGGTCTCCATGGCTCGACGTGTTCTCGACCCACTCCGTCTCGACTTTGGCTCTCTTTTCTCTTCGACCGGATTTGTGTTGCTGCTCCGGCTGGCAAGGGCCTGATGCTGTGTCAACATGGGCTATCGCGACACAATGCAAACGGGCTGGGCGAGCTGGACTTGGTTGACGTCAGGCAGTCATACATTGAGATTGCCCATGTCGGCCAGGAACACATGATGGTGACCCTGGCCGGGTCACCTCACGCATCGAGCTATCAGGATCTGGTGCGGTGCGAGGTCGTCTGCCCTCGTCCCATGTCATTTCCCACCTGAAGAGCTAGACCCTGATGGATAATTCTGGCCAAGCTCACAAATCGCCCCGTTCAGATCGAAAAGTAAAATGACCGGCCGTCTTCGTGGCTCGATGTTGCCATGACCAGAGGCTGTGATGCCAAAGGGGGAGAATGGGGCTCCCCATGTCTGTTCGGTCAATTTCGCGCGTCTCCTTTGGAATCCTACCCATGAGCATTGTCGGAATCGCTCGTATGGATGATGGAAGGGATACGCCGCATTGACCAGGAATTGTGGGTTGCACACAGAATGCACGCACCTTGATTAGCTGGATCACAGGTCATGTGACCTGGGGCTGTACCGTGGCTATAACACCACACCTCTGCATTGTAGCCTGCTTCTTCCCCTCTTTTAGAGATATAGATGAATTAAATATTAAACCCCCCCCCTACATTTGTGCTGCAGCATACTTGTAACCTGAGCGCTACTAACACTGATTAGTAGTTGCTAATAACTATAGATTTATTAGGTTATACCTAGAAGAGACTCGTCCGAATGCTTTTACTTACGTAACTATAAGAAATTCTAATGTTATACTAACTAAAGGATTATTTCTTTAAATTGTTAACTGTTAAATTGTCTATAATTATAAGAAGACTTAACTCTTATGGATCTTCTCCCTTATTATTAACTGTTACTTGTTTACGATTAAAACCAGATCTTTATTATTATTCATAGAGAACTAACGCTAACTGCTTTAATTAGTACTAAACATAAAGCCTAAAACACTAAAATGTCTTTAAGCTAAGGAAAAATGGATGATTTTAATAAATAACTCTAAAAGGATGTTTATAAAAGAGAACTTCTAAAGAGCACCCTACCCTAAAAACTTTATAAGCACTATTTAATTCTATTCTTTAATTAGACTAAGTTAGTTAATAATATTAATGTTAATACAGCTACTAAACAACAGATTAATAACCGTATTATATATACGATTAACTACTATATTCTTAATAAAGGAAAAGGGCGTAATCTCCTTATTAACTTTTAGTAAGATTATAAAAATTAAATAAAGGATACTTTTGATAAAATTAATAACAACCTTAAGTATACCCTTTATAATTACCTTAATAACAATGGTGTTAAAACAGCCAGAGGATCGAGATTAAACGTCTCTAAAGATCTTATTAATATCTTGAACATTGACCCCGACATGGAATATAAACCTTTGCTAGAAAAAGTAACTAGAAAAGGAGAAGAGATTTAACGACTTAAACTTTCTAATGATAAGAACTCTGATAATGAAGATTTTTATTTAACTAAAGACCCTCCCCTAGAACTACAAACCCTAACCAGAATACTTTCTAATAGCAATTAAAAAGCCCTTAATACTCTTAAGAGACTTTACTAGAAAAAAGAATAATATTCTAGAGAAGTGTATGACTTTATTAATAAAAAGTTATTATATTTTAAAGAGAAATGTTCTTAAGTAAGAGTTTTCCCCTTACTTTACCTAAAAGCCTTCCCTATTATGCTTTAAGGTAAAGCCTATATATACTTCCTTAAATACTTTAGAGCAAAGACAATCCTATTTAAGGAGATAACTTAGAACATTAGGAATCACTTTGAAACACCTAAGAATAAGAGCTTCTATAAAACATAATTTGCTGATCTATGCCTTTGCTATATTATTATAGAATATTTAATAAAGAATAAGTCAGAATACTTGGAAATTCTTCTTAACTAACTTATAAAGATATTTAATAGCCTTTATAACCCTCTTAAATAAGATACAATTCTTCTTCATTAAGTACGACAAGTAATAGAAAATAATAACGATTTTTATAATACTAAATTTAGGAATGTACTAACCTTTAAAGGATTTGTTAGTAATCTTTAAAATTGCCTCTTAGCAATGGAAATACCACTAACCTCTATAAGTCAGTTACTAACAACTACTAATAACAATTTGACTGCCCTTATCGCCCGGTCTATAGACTAAAACACTGATATAGTAATGTTTACAAACTAATGCTATTTACAAGCTATATATTGTAAAAAACCTTAAGCCAGAGCAAGCTTAAAGAAATGCTTTATTTACTATAAAGAAGAATACTAGTTAACTAACCATCCTGCCTCTAAGCAAAAGAAAGTAAAAGCAACTTGGTGGAATAACAGAAAACACTAAAAACCACCCTCTAAACGCTAATACTATGCATTCCTACAGGCCTATAAAGGCGAAATGGCCTAACTTACTGCTACTGATAATAGTAGTGAGGATAAACACGAAAAAGCCGCTTAGAACGCCGCTTTCCTTACTACTAATAAAAAAGAGGAACCAGACAATAAAGAGGCTTATAATACTCTCTCCTTTATAACATTCTTTACATAAGCACCAAATCCCCTACTCTTTTCCTAATTAACTATGAACTTCTTATAGGATAATGCTTTTAAACATGCCTTATTTCTTAAAGACCCCTACAACTATAATACTAATAAATAACCTTAATAACATGTGTATCTTATGGATATAAGATATATAGCGGATACATTTTATAGTATACTCCTGGATACAGGAGCATTAGGAATTTTAACTGCTGGCTAAGGCTAAGTTAACGCTCTAATAAAAATTATAAAGAACCTTATAATTAAGCATTCCTTTAACTAAAGGACTATTACCTTTGGAGCCGGTACTATGACTTTAACTAGTATTTTAAAGCTTCTGACGATTTTTAGCATAATACCTTTCTATATGCTTAATAGTGCCACACTGTTTTTATATTTTATTACAAATATAAATAGAATAGGTGTTAAACTTAATAATCTTAAGAATCTTCTAATCTAAGGAGATAAAAAGGTACCCATTATTAGGAAATGGGGACATCCTTAGTAGACAGCTAGTTCTTAAGAACCTGCTATCTTTATGCTTTCTAAAGCCGAAATCCGTTAACTTTATTACCAATTTAGTTATCCGTCAATTAACTAATTAAATAACCTTCTCGCCAGGGCTGGTAAAGAATTCAATAAGGCTAATATAGGGAAAATCACGCATGCTTGCTATTAATACCAGATGAACGCAAAAGCTCTGAGTAGATTTAAATTTACTCTTAAAGACAATATTGAATTTAACTACAAGGTCCTTATTGATATTATACAAATTAACGAGAAGCCGGTCCTATATGTTATAGATTCAGTAATATCATTTCAAGCTACCTGCTTTCTTGCACCTTAATAATAGAAAGCTTAAGATATCTAGAATGCCCTTAAAGAGTGCTGGATTGACATATATCTTAGACCCTCAGACTGGATAGTCTATGATGCTAGAAGAAACTTTGCTTCTAGCGAATTTAGGCATTTAGCTTGACTATTATTAATTAATATTGACGAAGTCCCTGTTGAGGCTTACAATAGCATCGGAAAACTTAAGCGATATTATGCCTCTCTTCGCAGAGCATATGATATTATTAAGACCGAAGCTAACGGTCTTCTCTCGAAAGAGCAGATACTTTAAATGGCTGTTAAAGCAGTTAATAACTCTGCTAGTCTAAATAGTCTTATTCCTACCCTTCTAGTCTTTAGAACCTATTTAAGGATAATAAATAATTCCCTCCTAAGCTTTATGGTTGCCTAAAGAGCTAAGATACTTTAAAAAGCAATAGATAAAGCAAGACGTAGTCTTGTGAGACGCTAAGTCCATGATGCTCTTAATACCTATAACGGCCTAATAACCCTGCCTATACACACTCTTCCTTTAAATTCTAATGTATAAGTTTATTGCAAAAAAGGCAGATAAACTGGCCCCTATAAGCTTCTCTTAATGGAAGGAGAGATTTATATTATTAAGATGCCTTATGGCCCTATGAAGTTTTAGTCTATGGTTATTAAACCGTATATAACCTTGTTAAAGGTAGAATCTTCTTATAAGGAAGACCTAGTTTATAAGGAAGACCTGGTTTAAGGTAATGAAAATTATGAAAACCCCTTAGATAACCTAATAACTTTACTATAAAGAGGACGTAGAAGACCCTAGAAACACCCTTAAGCAGAGGCTTTTCTTACTAAGAAAGAAAAGGCTGATTTTTAACTTATAATTAACCTCTATGCGCAAGGAAAAATTAATATACCCGGAGAACCTTTCGAACTCTCTAATAAAGCAGAGATTAATGCTTTGCTAGTAAGGAATGTGTTTGAATTTATGAAATTTAACCTGCAAAGGCATGGAGGTAAAAGACTCTTTAGCTTGCGGATAGTAAGAGAAGTTAAAGGCAAGGCAACTAACTCCCTATATAAAAAGTCACGATATGTTATCTAAGGCCATAGCGACTATAGGAAAGAGGTTATTCTCATGTAGTCCCTAACAATTTAGAGAGCTAGTTAAAGGCTTATTATTGCCCTTGCTCCCTTATTGAAAAAGGAAGGCATTATAGTTTAGCTAAGGGATATTACCTAAGCATATATGCAGTTACAGACAAAGCTAAATCGCATAATTCTTGTGAAGCTTCTAGCATAAATTGCACACCTTTACCCGCCAGACGTCATTATAGTCATAATTAAGCTGCTATACGGAATAGCAGAGGCTAGCATACATTAGTAGTCGACGTATTTTAATTATTATCGTTAGAGACTATAGATAATAACCTTTATATATAACCCTTATCTTCTTATTTCTTCTAGTAAAAGCTTGTGTTTTAGAATTATTAGAATGCAGACTAATGATACCTTAGGACTTAGTAATGCTGAGTTTTTCGATTGTGAAGAGGTTAAGTTGAAAAACGCTAAATTCCTTGTAAAGCCAAAAGAGAGGTTAACGATTTTAACACCGTTAATGTTTAATGGTTGCATTTTAAGCAAAGTTAATGATAATACCTTCTTTTTGTAATAAAAGGAATAAGGAAGGAAGCTATTACAAGTTAATGACCTAACTGACTAAGCGAAATATGTTGAACAGCAAGCATAAGGAGCGTACATTGCTCTGATATGTTAACCTAAAGCATCTTATAATCTTTCTATTGCCGCCCAAGTCTAACATCCAGGATCCGATGATGTTTTAAGGCTTAATAAAAGACTTTAATAGTAAATTAACAATTAAGACCGTGGACTTTAATATATATCTCTCTTGCTAGAAAACGCTGCTCTTTATGTCTTTATTAACAGTTCTTTTGCAAACAATAAAGACCTTAGCTCTTAACTAGGCTATATAATTATCCTAGGCAATGAAAGGAAGAATAACGATACCTTTAAATTCACCCTTAGAGGAAATATTATAATATACAGCTTAATAAAATCTAAAAGAGTCATGAGAAGTGCATTAGCTTCTGAGCTATATGGGATGGTTTAAGGTATTAATATTGCCTATATAATAAGCACTACTCTGAATATTATCACTAACTGATTAAACAAGCTGAAGATTCTAATAATAATATGTACTAACTCTTTCTTGCTATATGAATGTATTATTAAGCTAGGGATAATAAAGGAAAAGAGGCTAATGATTAATATTATAGCTTTATGGCAGTTATATATATT